>JACXGM010020247.1:0-17917 GCA_016801145.1 Umbra pygmaea | reverse complement strand
ATAAAGGTTTGGGATAGGAAGGCAGATTATGGAACTGATACGTGTATAAAGGTTTGGGATAGGAAGGCAGATTATGGAACTGATACGTATATAAAGGTTTAGGATAGGAAGGCAGATTATGGAACTGATACGTGAATAAAGGTTTGGGATAGAAAGGCAGATTATGGAACTGATACGTGTGAGCAGTTCTTCTCTTTTGAAGTGGCTTATTTGGAGGGGTAGAAGTAACAACAGTGACAAGGCTCTTGTGTCTATGTGTCTGATGACTATCTGTGGTAATCTGTGTATACAGTTTCAATTATCAAAGCTAGATGGCCACTGGACTTTTAAAATTGCTGTCTCAGGATTCAGGAATAGGTTATATCTTGTCAGCTCCTGTTATGTTTATTACTTGAAATTGGTCAAATAAAGCTTTTAAATAACACTGTGAAATGAACAACATCAAGCACTTTAATTACGGTATAATTGCTGTTCGACAATGTGCTTGTTCAGGTAGCACTGGCTTTTTATTGGTGGTATGGAAACTTCACAAGGTGGTAGATTTCGAGTTTTCCTCCACCCCAATCTGCCCCACTTCCTAGATAATCTTGTCGAAAGTATTGCCTATGTTTTTATTTATTTTCAATTGTTTCAATTGAAAACTCTCACATTGAGTATGATTATCACTCAGAAGAATTTGATATTGCGATAAAACCAATGCATGGAATTATAAACTCAAGTCAAATTGTATTGACAGTAGTCTATTGTACACTATTTGAGTGTTATTGGTTTTGTTAATAATCACATCTCTCGTGTTAATTTATAGGAGCCTTTGTGTGGATGCCCTTATTGAGCTCTCAGATGAAAACGCTGACTGGAAGTTGAGCTTTAACGAGTTCCTCAACTGCCTCAAGCCTGGCTTCAACCCACCAGAACGGAGTAAGCGTCCCACCATGGAGTTCCATTATGTCTTGTTTATTATACTGTTCAATACCCATGACAAAAAAATGTATAACTTCATTATTTTACTATTTTAATGTTTTTTTGGAATTTCACATAGGTTTTATTGTCACTTTCAAAAGTTTTAAAGGGTAGCGTCTTGAGTCATTTGGTGAATCTTAATTGCATTCTATGTTCACATCTGTTAAAACCCATTAATGGAGAAGGTCAGAGAGGAGGAAATAAATTGAAATTCGTTCAACAAAAGTTTTGGCTTTAGATCTTTAATAGTCTTGCCATTCTGCTTCATGGGACATTTCTGGATGTATTGGCTAATCGGAAATCTGACAAAAATTTGTGGTGTTACAGTTTAAGCCACCATTTTCTAAGTATAATAATAATAATACCTGTAAATGATATACAGCTTTGGAAGGAATCCAACTTGATTTACAATGTAGAAATAAAAAACAAAACTGAGTCAAAGCAAAAATTTTAAAATACCTGTAACCTCCACTGATTTCCTATGATTTATTCCCTGCTTCCTGAAGAGTGTGCCCTGGAGGATGAGACCTATGAGGACGGGGCAGAGACCCAGGTGGAGTGTAACCGTTGTGTCTGTGCCTGTGGGAACTGGGTCTGTACAGCTCTGACCTGTGAAGGTGAGACCGCAGTTATCTGGCTCAAAATGTGACTGAATTTAGAAAAAATGTGGAGTTAAACAGGCAGTCTTGGACTTTAGCAATTACAACTAATTATTTAATATGTAATATGCTGTTCCTAAGTACATACCCTCTGAGTAGAATCACTGTCATACCTTAGCAATGCATTTCCAGGTTTAAATTGAATGGTTTTGGTGACATAGAGCACAAATACATGACAGATTACACATTTTAAGGACCCTCTTTAGCTCAATAGCGCCAATGTTACAACCAGTGGCCAAAACCACACACTGCATGTTTAGGACTAATGATTTTCTTTATCTCTTCTGTTGTCTTTTTGACTCTCCCACAGGCACAAATAAGGCACCTGCTTTGGAGGAGATGGAAGGAGCTGACCAGGAGATGACAGAAGAGGAATGGACACAGAGAGTGGCTGAGCTCAACAAACATCAGGTCAGTCTGGCACCACGACCCGTACCATGACTGTTTCACTGCCAATGGTTTAGATAACACTAAAGGTCAACATCACTTGTGTACTTAAAAAAAACAACACACACAGTCACACACACTTGTACTTAGAACTTTTGATTAAATGGCTGTAATAATTAATGCTTGTATTTTTGAAATGTTTGCATTCCCATGCTGTTAAATGTCTCAATTTTTGTCTGCATCTCTACCTTGTATTACAGTTTTTTCCAATTGCTTACACACAAAATGCTAAATTTGGCTCATTGTGTCAAAACAAAACACACAAGAATTCTTTACACACACTTGGAGATTAACATCTAACTGCCATGTCAAAACTGCCATTCTGCAATCAAAACGTAACACTCTGACTTCAAAAGGCCCTCTTCAGATCGATAGGGAACACACATGCACATGAACAATAAACAGTCAAACAGACACAACACACTGGTCAACTTTACTCAAGACACTTCTGTCATTTGTAGTTTTTAACCATTTTTATTCCTGCAACCAAGCCTAGTGATACATTGTGTACAGGTAGCACATAAACTCCCATTACAAGTCAGAGATTACGCCGTTGATTGAAGTCGGGCCACATCACCTCGTCCACATCACAGACGATGTTCTCCCTCGCCAGGCAACGGGGAAAATATCACCGGGCGTGGCGTACCCCTGGATTGACCTCACCTCAATGTCTCTGCATGCCTCCTCCATTGCTCGCAGGAGCGGCACGCGTGCATGTGGTAGGCGGTCATAGATCTTCAACTGCCATGCCGAAAATAATTCCTTTATCGGGTTGAGGAACGCTGAATAAGGGGGCATGGAATGGTTGTGGTTGGCGAACCAGTCCCGGACCAGAGCAGCCCGGTGGAAATTGACATTATACCAGATGACAACAAACATCGGCTTCCTTGGTCCCTCCTATGTGACCGCGGCATGTAGTGCATGCAGAAATGTCAGTATGTGTGCAGTGTTGTATAGGGACCCAGGGTGGCATGGTGATGGAGGACCCCTTCACCACTAATGGCAGTGCATGGTGATGTTGCCCCCGCACTGCCCGGCGACGTACTCGATGGCCCTTTGGCCGATGAGGTTTTAGTCCCGATGTCTGGTTTTTACCAGAGTCTCTATCCTCTATCTCCTCTCCCTCTCCCCGTCTCTTCCTCATCTTCTCCTTCCCCTTGGTCCTTCAGCCTCCATATTCGCGATTGTCTCACGACAGGTGCTCATACCTGAATTATATATAGTGACTGATTGGTGTTCAGTTACAGGTTAAGTGTAATGTGTGTGCGGGAGTGTTGCTAATGTCGTGTGTGTTTTGATTATTGAATGGACATGCTGACTGCAGAAAGTTTCATCATTGGCCAATGTGTGTAACACATGCACGATGTGTGTAGTGTTTTGCACCGTGTGTTAAAGAATTGTTTACGGTGCCATGCCGACATTGTGTTTATTCATTTGGTGCCTGAGTGTACCAAATGCATGCAAACATTACGGTTTCGACGCTTTGGTCTAAGCATTCACTTTTAGTGTTTTAGCAATCGGGAAAAACTGTAATCATAACTGAATGTTTTTCTTTCTAGAATTGGATTTAGCCTTCCTGTGATGTTTTTTGGTAGATTTGGAAGTATTATAATATTTTTAAAGTACAAGAAAAGCTCAATCAACAGCATCTTGAAAATGGTAGCTTTTGTAACCAATTGCACTGGTTCTGTGAAAATATTTTCAGGAAACTGTGGAGAATATGAAGGTGAGCACAAAGGACATATAAGAAGTCAGACAGAGAAAACCCTCCCTCGGTCCCATCTTCTTGCTGAAGCCTTTAGAGCACCTACTGTGACAAAATAAATGCATGAGTTGTTTTTATTTTTATATTACTATGTTAATTATTATGATTTATTTTATTTTACTAGTGTCTATAATATTTTTCTGTAGAGGGGAGATAAGATGAAATGTGTGTACCTCCAAACTCAGTACTGTTATTCTATCGGAATGTAACCCTTTTAATAATCAACAAAGTTCCATCACATAGTGGTGGGTTGATATATAAATTGTGTTATTATATTTTTATTTGTTGTGTCTTACTCTCCTCTTTTCTAAAGATATTGTATGTGAATTGGAGCTATAAAGAAAGCAAAAGTGGTAAAGTACTTTTGCCAGAACTGACTTTGTATAGTTCCCATATCACATAGCATCCAGGTCGCAAAGCTTTGAGATAAGCATAGCAGTCCCTGGGTGTGAAAGAAGCTTTATCAGGCCAGGTGCATTTACTTTATAGGGTGATAATTAATACACCTAGTTATTTTATAGGGACTGTAAATTACACCAGACAAGGCCAGCCTACAAAAAAGAAGTACAAAATGTGCTCTAATACCATTGTAAATCCATCAAGTTTGATTAATCTTGCCTGACAGTGCTACTACTCTTATCATTGAACATGCATACAATTAAACCCATTGACCAGTAACGTCTGATGGTGCCAGGGCTCCATGAATGACAGGAAAGTGTTTCCTTTCACGTTCATTTTATTCTCTATTCCGAAACAACAGGTTCGATTTGTTCAGGTTTTTCAGGTTTATAGGGTCCATTTATGGCCTGTAACTAAACTGAAAAAGTACTGTGATTATGATATGTGTTTGGATATATACACACCTAACAAAAATGTTAGTGCAACACTTTTTTTGCCCCCATTTATCATGAGCTGAAAGATCTAAGATTTTCTATATACACAAAAGGCCTATTTCTCTTAGATATTGTTCACAAATCTGTCTAAATCTGTGTTAGTGAGCACTTTTCCTCTGCCGAAATAATCCATCCACCTCACAGATGTGGCATATCAAGATGCTGATTAGACAGCATGATTATTGCACAGGTGTGCTTTAGGCTGGCCACAATAAAACGCCACTCTAAAAGACCACTGAATTGTTTGTAATTCCTTAGGCTATGGGGCTGACCATGGTGCTGAATCCACCTGTTGTGTCATTAAATCACTGTGTGGGAGTCATGCTGTCTAATCAGCATCTTGATATGCCACACTTGTGAACATTTGTGAACAATAATTGAGAGAAATAGGGCTTTTGTGTACATAGAAATTCTTAGATCTTTGAGTTCAGCTCATGATAAATCCGGGAATTTTTTTTTTTGCCAAATTAAATAGTTATCTTTTACATTAAAGGTACTTCGCTAACCATGCATTATATATATACTGACAAAAAATTGCCAGCATTGGGTATTTAAGATTCCATTACAGAAACCAAAGCCAAAAGTAAGATACTCTAGGTACTTTGTTGTATGTGTTGTAAAAGAAAGTTATATCCATACACATGAGCTATCCTTCCTTTGTTTAGAGTTGTCTTTTTCCTGTTTGTTTGTCCATATTTCAATGTGATAGACATTACTTCAATGTCTATATAATGTGTGGCATTCGGTGCCTTAAGTATTTACTAAGACCTACTGGACATTCGTCTTTCATTCTCTATAGAGCAATTGTAGTCACGATTAAGTTGAAAGTCTGGGTTAATTTTGTTAGTTTTGTGATATAGCCTCACATTTATAAGAATATAATGTATTTTTGTTTTCTGTTACAGTATAGACTTTTAGTAAAACATTTTCTCACCGTTGAGTAATTAAGCTGCTATACTGGCCCACAGGTATGCTAGCCTCATAGTGTACATGCCAATAAATAAATGTATTAGCCTTACTACTTTGTCACAGTCATGAAATGTTTTATTGATACGTGTGTGTACCACATTTATATGTATTTGTGGGTACCTGATGTCCCCACTTGTATGTAAAATCCTGACAGATTGAATTGCAAATGTTGTTTAGCATCTAACCCCTGCAACAATGTAGATGATGAGCTAAAGAAATACAATCACATATATTCATTTTGTAGCCGAGAGTCTTCTGAATTCGAAATTATAGAGTACTTCACTGTAAGATAAATTATGACGCTTTCAGAGGCCAAAATATAAATGTGGCCTTCCGGTAGTGAGGAAAACATGTTTGTGGACCTTTCTGTCACCAAAGTTACACATCCCTGATTTAGAATATATGAACAGAATATATGAATATATGTGTGTAGTAAAAAACAAAACAAATGTGTGCGTTTGCGTGTGTATGTCCATCGAGTGTACAGTTGTGCTCATCATTTTGCATACCCTGGCTTGTTATGTAAGGATAGTGATCATATGAAGGCATTAATTATCACATAGTTGATTGGCTCCTTTGTAAACCGTACTGATAACAAACATCACCCAAATGGCCCTGATCAAAAGTTTACATAGCCTTGAATGTTTGGCCTGGTTACAGAAATACAAGGTGACACATATGTTTAAATGGCAATTAAAGGTTAATTTCCCACACCTGTGGGATTTTAAATTGCAATTAATGTCTGTGTACAAATAGTCAATTAGTTTGTTAGTGCTCACGTTGATGCACAAAGCAGGCTAGATTCTAAGCCATGGGGAGCTGAAAAAAACTGTCAAAATACCTTCTTTATAAGGTACTGGAACTCCAGAAGGTTAGAAAAGGATATAAAAAAATATTCAAAGCCTTGCAAATGCCAGTCAATACTGTTCAATAAATTGTTAAGAAGGGAAGATTCTGGTATCTCTTGATACCAAGCCAAATTCAGGTATACCAAGAAAGATTTCAGCCAAAACTGCCAGAAGAATTGTTCGGGATACAAAGAAAAACCCACAGGTAACCTCAGGAGACATACAGCCTGCACTGGAAAAAGTTGGTGTGGTTGTTTCAAGGAGCACAATATGAGGATACTTGAACAAAAATAATCAACATGGTTGAGTTGCCAGAAAGAAGCCAGTGCCACAAAAAAGCCTGGTTTCAATATGCCCAAACACACCTTGACACATCTCAGAGCTTCTGGCACACTGTCATTTGGAGTGACCAAAATAGATCTTCATGTTCACAACCATAAGCACTATGTTTGGAGAGGGGTCAACAAGGACTGTAGTGAAAAGAATACCATACCCACTGTGAAGCATGGTGGGGGGCTCACTGATGTTTTGGGGTGTGTAAGCTCTAAAGGCACGGTAACCTTGTGAAAATTGATGGCAAGATGAATGCAGCATGTTATCAGACAATGATGACAGAGAATTTGCATTCTTCTGCACGAAAGCTGCGCATGGGACATTTGGGTATACACGGGTATGCAAACATTTGAGCACAACTGTATGAGTTGTTTTCATTATGAGGCCATGTGGGTCATGTCATTGTAGCAAAAACATTAGTTGGCCCACAGCCCTGAAATATTTACTGGTGGTGGCTGATGCAAGCTTCCCCTCTTGCCTGATGCTCCTAACTACAGAGTTAGTGTTTCTGCAGTTTGAATGTCAAGCAATAATTCCTCTTGGGAAGCTTTGGGGACACCATCAGACTTCTGTATGAAACACACAAAACACAAATATTATGAGTTATTTTAGCTATACATATTAATTAAAAGGTGAAATACTTCTCAACAGAGTTCAGTAAAACTATAATTGAGTTTGTAAAAAATTTGTCCAAATATACACCATTGTTGTTCTAGATTACTCATAAAATGTATGTTTTTTCTTATATATATCATACCATGTTTTTGTAAGTGCACCACAATGTATTACATTGTTTGCTATACAGTATTAGGCAAAACACAGAAAAATCGTAATTGATTAACTATTTTCCATATGTGCTTTCGGGTCTGGACCAGACCTGTGCACTCCTACCTCAAACAGAATTCCAGTTCCCGGATCCTGCTCCGACATTGTTTCATCAGCATGCCTTGGAATCTGATTAACGTGCTTTGCTGACATTTTATTCATTTGTTAAACATTTTTATTTTTGTTTCGGATTTATTACATTTTAACACCTCAAATCACTTTGATGATTTCATGTATTCATTTAATTTAATTATTAGTGACTTTCATTACAAAATATCATAATGATAGCAATATGATCTAGGGTTTGCATATTGAAAGGTTTATGAAACCGTTTAGAAACTATGAAAAGAGGTAACAAACCATTGTAACACACAAGCAAGTCGATCCAGGCATCCAAGAGTTAATTGAGATGGGCGGAGAATCGCATGTTTAACTTGCCTTGGAACGGCTTGGAACAGATTAAGATATAGCTCAAATGTGTTGCAAATGTCAAAGTGTGCGTGTGCGCTCTCTCATTAATGGAAAATCATTTGGGAAAATATGTAGATAGTTTTGGGCCTGAGGAGGTATTTTAAGCATATTACAATTTTCTAACGTAAAAAAATTCTATCGAATATGGAATTATTTGCAAAAGTTGAGCAGGGGGGTAGAGTTTTGGACATGTCGGATCTTAATCTTGAGAGTTTAGATTTGGACTCTGTGGGTGACGAACGGAGAAAACTGACCCAACAACTCTATCTTTATAACAACCGACTGACGGTGATTACTCCTTCCGTGTGTCTCTTTTCCAACTTGGAAGTTCTGGATATTAGCAATAATGGATTAACAGTTCTGTGTGAGGGCATTCCACGGTTGTCAAACCTCAAAACACTAATAGCTAAGAATAACCTTCTTAACGAATTTTCGTTCCCAAAGGAATTTGGGTCCATGCAAATACACACATTAAACTTCAGTGGGAACAGATTTGAAGAAGTGCCCATTCAATTTCTGAAGCTGCAGAAGTTAAAATATCTGTCTCTTGGAGGTAACAAACTCAAAAGCATTCCTGCAGAGATAGAGAACGTTACCAGGTAAGAAAGTCGCGGTACACCTATAATGTAGACTGATGTTTTAGCTAGTAGGCCATCTATTACCAGGAAGTCTACTACTAAAGTCATTATTAATGCCATACACCGTTTATTTATTGCCTCCCTCTAATCTGTGATTTATTTAGACCTTTTATTCCAGTTGAGTACAGTTAATGATGAGCTACAACAGAAAACCATGCAGGCTCCTGCCATCTTAGTGTAAGAGTTGAATACCCTTGCCACTCATGATTAATTGAAGTTAGTGACAGTCTGTTGAAGAGATGCTCTGATATATTTCCCATTTGAATGTGATATACAGAAGGTCTACCTGAGTTCTGCTTGTGGTGATCTAAGAGCTTAATCTTATTTAAAGCTCTAAGGTTTTAAGAACCTAACTCAGGTATTAAATTGTCTTAACAAAAATAGATTTCAAATAAGCTTGTGGCTGCAGATTATGTCCAGAATAATGGTGGTAGACTAGGAGGGTTCTTATCTAGTCTACCTAAAGTCAACTTCTCCACTGATGCTGCATTGATTTTCTTTAGGATTGGCTAATCAGTGTGGTTTTGTATGATTGGCTGTGTGCCATGTTGCAAAACAAAGACACCTGATGTATTCCCACCCCACAGTGGAGGAGTAACACATTTGAGAGGATAATTGGCACATTCAAGAAGATCTTAATTGATTAAATGTAACTTCTTGACGATGTATAGGGCAGTTGTTCTCAACATTTTTGCCGCCAAGCCCTCACATCTCAGATCATTTCAGGACCCTCTTGCATGATGTTTGAAATATATAAATGAACAATGTTTCCACACATTTTTCATTTTTCCCAATGTATCTTGTCCTCTTTAACCCTCCTCACATCGGAAACCTCTCACAGGTGCGTGTTGGTCAAATATTAATATTCTACCTCAAAGCACACATTACCATCCAGTTCTTTTCACATTGCTTGTTCAACACGCTTTAAGTTGGTACATATGTGGGAGGAATTACACATTTGCCAACTATCCAACTGTGAATTCACACGTGTCCGACCTGCAAACAAGGAGTTGCACAAGGATGATGTTGAGAAAATTGCATCTGACTACTTGCTCTGCTCATCTACCCCGTGCAGAGCTTTAACAATTTGTGCTAGCCCTACCAGAGCTCCTGGCATAGCAGGAATGCTGCAACCAGATGACAGACACTGGCCACCATGATGCAGTTTTCCTGTGAGGGAGCGATCTAGACCACTGTACTGCACAAATGCAGTGCATGTTTTTTTGTTTATTAAGAAAGTCATATTATAATAAATACAATTGTAACAGTTGCTATCAGCCTACATTGCTTTAGCATGAACTACAGTGCCTTGCGAAAGTATTCGGCCCCCTTGAACATTTCGACCTTTTGCCACATTTCAGGCTTCAAACATAAAGATATAAAACTGTAATTTTTTGTGAAGAAGCAACAACAAGTGGGACACAATCATGAAGTGGAATGAAATTTATTGGATATTTCATACTTTTTTAACAAAAAAAAAACTGACAAATAGGGCGAGCAAAATTATTCAGCCCCTTTACTTTCAGTGCAGCAAACTCTCTCTAGAAGTTCAGTGAGGATCTCTGAATGATCCAATGTTGACCTAAATGACTAATGATGATAAATAGAATCCACCTGTGTGTAATCAAGTCTCCGTATAAATGCACCTGCTCTGTGATAGTCTCAAAGGTCCATTGAAAGCACGAAGAGCATCATGAAGAACAAGGAACACACCAGGCAGGTCCAATATACTGTTGTGGAGAAGTTCAAAGCCGGATTTGGATACAGAAAGATTTCCCAAGCTTTAATCATCCCAAGGAGCACTGTGCAAGCGAAAATATTGAAATGGAAGGAGTATCAGACCACTGCAAATCTACCAAGACCCGGCCGTCCCTCTAAACATTCAGCTCATACAAGGAGAAGACTGATCAGAGATGCAGCCAAGAGGCCCATGATCACTCTGAATGAACTGCAGAGATCTATAGCTGAGGTGTGTGAGTCTGTCCTTAGGACAACAATCAGTCGTATACTGCACATATCTGGCCTTTATGGAAGAGTGGCAAGAAGAAAGACATTTCTAAAAGACATCCATAAAAAGTGTTGTTTAAAGTTTGCCACGAGCCACCTGGGAGAAACACCAAACATGTGGAAGAAGGTTGCTCTGTTCAGATGAAACCAAAATCTAACTTTTTCGCAACAATGCAAAACATTATGTTTGGCGTAAAAGCAACACAGCTCATCACCCTGAACACACCATCCCCTCTGTCAAACATGGTGGTGGCAGCATCATGGTTTGGGCCTGCTCTTTTTCAGCAGGGACAGGGAAGATGGCTAAAATTGATGGGAAGATGGATGGAGCCAAATACAGGAACATTCTGGAAGAAAACCTGATGGAGTCTGCAAAAGACCTGAGACTGGGATGGAGATTTGTCTTCCAACAAGACAATGATCCAAAACATAAAGCAAAATCTACAATGGAATGGTTCACAAATAAACATATCCAGGTGTTAGAATAGCCAAGTCAAAGTCCAGACCTGAATCCAATCGAGAATCTCTGGAAAGAACTGAAAACTGCTGTTCACAAACGCTCTCCATCCAACCTCACTGAGCTCGAGCTGTTTTGCAAGGAGAAATGGGCAAAAATTTCACTCTCTCGATGTGCAAACTGATATAGACATACACCAAGCGACTTACAGCTGTAATCGCAGCAAAAGGTGGCGCGTGGCGCTACAAAGTATTAACTTATAATAATTTTGCACACCCAATTTTTCAGTTTTTTATTTGTTAAAAAAGTTTGAAATATCCAATAAATTTCATTCCACTTCATGATTGTGTCCCACTAAAAATTACAGTTTCATATCTTTATGTTTGAAGCCTGAAATGTGTCAAAAGGTCGAAAAGTTCAAGGGGGCCGAATACTTTTGCAAGTCACTGTATTATAATACAAAATATATGTCAGTCTGCCAATCTGGCCAATGCCTGAAGAGATCTTTGACAAGGTTTTGAGGTCTGTGAAAATACTCAAACACTTCTTCTCTTTCAGCAGCTCTTCAGGTTAGTCTAATTCATAACAGGAAAGGTTCTGATCTTGTACTCTGGACAACTGTCCAACTAATTGTATATAGAAACTAATGATTCTTTAGTCTAAAACAATTACTTGCTATTCCTTCCTATCTAAAAAGTGAATGCCACCCTATTCGCTCAAGGTCTAATTATCTCCTTTACACTTACACTTTAGTAATCTATTACAGTAGACATGTACAAAATGGTTCAGCACATACTGTACATACTCAAGTAGAATACAATCATACCATTAGAATAGGTTTCTGCTAAATGTAAAGCATATGTCTTTCCTTGCCTTTGGAAATGGCAAAAATTCTATATTTGTCCTAAAAAGAGTGATGGTGGTATATCTAATCATACTCAGGCCAGTGACGCCCTTGATCACAGGAGGCTCAGGCCTTGTGAAAAAGCTATCTGGAAATGGACCCTATGATGGAGAGATCACTTTCTACTGTTATAACAGAATTCAGACTTTTTTGTCTGGTTATTACAAAAAATAACTTTGACAAATATTTCTCAATGTTGTTGTTTTTTTCAGGGTTGCCCATTTAGTGAACTGCTTTATTTGAGAGTGAGAATTTTTTGTTAAAAAATATTATGGATTCATCACTTTAAATGCAATGGGTGGGTGAGTTGAGAGGCATTAACATTCTCATTGGCAGACATTCCTATTTTGGCACAATTCTGACAAGAAATTATGAAATTAATTAACTTTTTTACGTTTTCAGATTTTGCTGTTCCAAAAGTACTTAAACTGATGACCAATTCTCTGATACTACTGAATTATATTTGGTACTTAAAAATGGAATAATGTTTACAAAATAAGGTAGCATTAGTTCTAGGTTGGGAAATATTTGTAAGAAAAATAAGAATGAATGTTTCATGTTCATACATATTAAACCCTTGTTCCCAGTTTAGACCATTGACCTCTACCTGTGAACCAGAAGTAGGTGTCAGCATCATTGGTGCGGCTCTAATTGAGACAGAGTTCAGTCACTGCTAGTGGAGTAATGGTGCAATATTCCACCATAATGAGAGCTCTGCATAACATTCTGTATGGAAGGGTTGCAAGAAAGAAGCCATTAAAAAGGACTATCTGAAAGCAATCCTGGATGGTAGTGGAAAAAAACAAATGGTAGTGGACTCAGATGAGTCCAAGATCGAGCACTGGCTGTAGCACAAACCTAACATTGCCCAATGTCTCAAGACAGTAGGCCTATAGTGTAACAGCATCATGCTTTGGAGATGCTTCTCATCAGCAGGGACTGTGCATCTAGTTGAAAGTGAAGGAAGAATGGATGGAGCAAATTAGAAATAGAACCTGCCACAATAGCTCTCCCATCTACGGTAATTTGGTAAGAATCGAGCAAAACCACTTAGAATGTGTGTGCAAAATTGCAAAACATCTACCCGAAAATACAGTTCGTTAAAATAATGCAGTTTAATTTTCAGTGTTTTCAAATAAAATATCGAACAGAACAAAATGTAAATGTGTCATTCATAAATATTTAATATGAGATGTCAGGAGTTAGTATTAATACTTTTGCAAGACATTGCATTTTTATTTCTAAAAATAGTTTTTTTTTAAAATAAAAACTATTTATTTCAATTATTTATTTTAAATTAGTCAAATATGTATTTACATTTTCCTTGTCATCTCATGGCCCCCTTGGCAGCTCTCTGAGGCCCCCTTGGGGAACTGTTGGGTATTCATTGTTATTTCTGTTTCTCACTCTGCCAGAACAGAGCAGCATAGCCTGTATAGTGCATTCACATTCAGTAGTAAAGGTGCATAGCCTGTATAGTGCATTCACATTCAGTAGTAAAGGTGCATAGCCTGTATAATGCATTCACATTCAGTAGTAACGGTGCATAGCCTGTATAGTGCATTCACATTCAGTAGTAAAGGTGCATAGCCTGTATAGTGCATTCACATTCAGTAGTAAAGGTGCATAGCCTGTATAGTGCATTCACATTCAGTAGTAAAGGTGCATAGCCTGTATAATGCATTCACATTCAGTAGTAAAAGGTGCATAGCCTGTATAGTGCATTCACATTCAGTAGTAAAGGTGCAAAGCCTGTCACAGGTTTGATTTTAATTTTTTCGGTTTCATTCTTTTCATTTACATGAACGTAACATTGTCAAATACTGTTGCTATCATATCTTCTCTTTCCTCAGTCTATCAATCTTCTGTTGTCACTTGACAGCTTTATTGTAAATTTTGCCAGATGTTTTAAAGGTGTTCAAGTATTTAGCATGTAGATGTGTGTAAACTTTTGACAACAGACAGCCAATAGAACTAATAGTTGAATCTTGATTGTTACTGGTAGACACGACGTCATAGCCAGGTTTCGACATGTTTTTTTCTGTTAATTTAGACATGTTTTTTGGACATTTTGTTTTACCTTTCTGCAAAGTTTTCCACTGTATGATATGATTTCAACAATTACAGTAGGCTAAGTAATCCCAGACTTAAAATAAAAAAATTCCTTGGTAAATCAGTGAACGTCAATGTACCCACAACATAGTTGAACATACTTCCCTGTTATTTAGGTGTCAATAACAAATGCTTTTCTCTGATTTGATGCAGTCTGGAGATGCTCTATATGGGTGGAAACCTCATTGCTTCCATCCCCCCAGAGCTGGCAAACCTTTCTGGTCTTAGATACTTAGTCCTTTGTGACAACCGGATTCAGAGCGTACCACCCCAGCTCACCAGGTGAGGGTAATTCGATTGGAGAAACACTCACTGTGAAAGTTAGTTGCTTTCTCACTTAACTGGAATTTAAACCTGGGTCTATTTGCTGTAAGACTAGGTTAACTTGCCTAGTTAAAGAATTACATCACAGTAATCTTAAATATGTCTGTTTGTAGACTCTACCACCTGCGCTGTCTCAGTCTCCATAACAACCTACTTACTTACCTACCACGGGAGATTATAAACTTAGTGCACCTGCAGGAGCTCAGTCTCCGCGGCAATCCCCTGGTTGTCCGCTTCATCCGGGACATGATGTACGACCCTCCCTCACTTTTGGAGCTTGCTGCACGAACCATTAAGTCACAGAACCTGCTCTATTGCCCTGATGACTTGCCTGGAAATCTGGTGCATTACTTTAGCCTAGCCAGCAAATGTCCCAACCCGAAATGTGCTGGTGAGTGGAGAGGATCCTTCAGCTTTACAGGTTGTGTACTAGTAGTTGTGAGTTGATCCGTATAGTCTTATTCAAGGAACAAAAGGAAGACAAAATGTAAAACAGCATATATTTTGTATTGCTCTCATTGTGTTGTGCTTCTTGTTTACCTCCTTTCAGGTGTATACTTTGACTCGTGCGTGAGGCACATCAAGTTTGTAGACTTTTGTGGGAAGTTTCGTCTACCCCTCATGCACTACCTATGCTCTCCAAAATGCACCTCTCCCTGTAGCTCCGACCCACAGAGTGACACTGAGTCAGACGATGAGAGAGGCGTGTCTGCTGACAGGCTACAGAGAGTGCTTCTGGGATAGGAGGAAGTTCAAGGACCTCCTGTTGAACACAGGATGCTGGACTATTTCCATCACCCCAAACTATTTTACTAACAACTCCAGGCCCAACATGCTGTGCCAACCACAATAAAAAACTTTGAAACTGAGGAGTTCACACTAGGAGATGTATGATAGAAGGACATACTGTAGGAGATGTATGATTCAAGTACACCATGTAACATAAATAATCTACAGGTTATTACTGATAGTTTCAGCCTTAGTGTTTTAAACATTTTATGTTTTAAATTACTTTTTTTTAAACACACTAATTCAATCTATTTGCATGATGCAGTATGTGTATCCCCAGTTTCTCTGTTAACTCACTATAAATTGATGAAACATGGAATGAATAATTTGTTAGAATGATAAACCTTTATTTATTTAGCACCTTTTATACAAGGAATGCAGCTCCTAACTTTTCATAACTTCATATTTTTATTTTCTTATTACACTTCATGTTCCTTTTTGTTAGTTTTTTCCTTCAGTTTTTCTCTCACAACTGGTTTTGTCTAATTTCCCATTAACAATGCCTTTGTCAGCAGCTCTGCATCCCCTTGGACAGATGCAGGAAGAAGGGAGCTCACTTAGTTCATCCATTCACATGAAGAGCCGGCTGATTCTTTTCACTGTGCTCACCCAACACAGAAGCCTTTAGTCTGATCATGTGTGGGATGATTACACTTACCAACTACACTTCTGCAATTGAACATACACGCGCCCGATCTGCACACAAGGAGTCGCTGGAGAGTGACATGGCAAGGTAGTTAATCCAATTTATCTATCCTAAATCCCAGGCAGCGATTTGCCCATTTGCATTGCCTCATGTCCGAGGTTCCGGGCAAAGACGGAGAAGACATAGTCAGGCTCCAACCACTGACTATCATGATGTACTGTAGCTTGTCCTGCAAGGCAGTGACTTAGTCCACTTCACACATGGACCCCGTTCAATTCATGTTGTAAGCTTTTGTGCACAAAACTAAATAAAAAATAAGAGCTTTTTTCTTATTTTATATATATATATATATATATATATATATATATATATATATATATATATAAAAAAGCAGATGGAGGCATGAGCATGTTTTGAACCTTGCCCACAGCCTTTTTTAACTTCCAACATTCTTATTTTAGTTTTGTACATTCATTTGGTCTCAAATGTCTTTGAACTGTTTATATAATACAGTATATATATAGTATATATAATATACAATTTCTCATTAATGCAATAATCTACTCAACCAATCACATGGCAGGTGCATTTAGGGGTGTGGTCCTGGTCAAGACAATCTCCTGAACTCCAAACTGAATGTCAGAATGGCAAAGAAAGGTGATTTAAGCGATTTTGAGCGTGGCGTTGTTGTTGATGCCAGACGGGCCGCCTGAGTATTTCACAATCTGCTCAGTTACTGTGATTTTTATGCACAACCATTTCTAGGGTTTACAAAGAATGGTGTGAAAAGGGAAAAACATCCAGTATGTGGCAGTCCTGTGGCCGAAAATGCCTTGTTGATGCTAGAGGTCAGAGGAAAATGGGCCGACTGCTTCAAGCAACTTTGATTGAAATAACCACTCGTTACAACCGAGGAATGCAGCAAAGCATTTGTGAAGCCACAACACGCACAACCTTGAGGCGGATGGGCTACAACAGCAGAAGACCCCACCAAAATTGGACAGTTGAAGACTGGAAAAATGTTGCCTGGTCTGATGGGTCTCGATTTCTGTTTAGACATTCAGATGGTATAGTCAGAATTTGGCGTAAACAGAATGAGAACATGAATCCATCATGCCTTGTTACCACTGTGCAGGCTGGTGGTGGTGGTGTAATGGTGTGGGGGATGTTTTCTTGGCACAATTTAGGCCCCTTAGTGCCAATTGGGCATTGTTTAAATGAGCATTGTTTCTGACCATATCCATCCCTTTATGGCCACCATGTACCCATCCTCTGACGGTTACTTCCAGCAGGATAATGCACCATGTCACAAAGGTCTAATCATTTAAAATTGGTTTCTTGAACATGACAATGAGTTCACTGTACTAAAATGGCCCCCACAGTCACCAGATCCCAACCCAATAGGGCATCTTTGGGATGTGTTGGAACGGGAGCTTTGTGCCCTGGATATGCATCCCACAAATCTCCATCAACTGCCAGTTGCTATCCTATCAATGTGGGCCAACATTTCTAAAGAATGCTTTCAGCACCTTGTTGAATCAATGCCACATAGAATTAAGGCAGTTCTGAAGGCGAAAGGGGGTCAAACACAGTATTAGTAAGGTGTTCCTAATAATCCTTTAGGTGAGTGTATAATATATATACAGAAAGATATATACAGGAGAAGGACTTTTGTAGTCGGGAGTAAAAGGATACCATTAATATGCACAATAAATTAATACATTAATAAATGATATATTTCCTTTTCCCTTTTGCAATAGTTTGGGTTAAGAACCGAGAAATGCTTAATAAATGCCTATAGAGGATTTATAGAATAGACGTGGTTGGATATTTCCTACCTAACTCTCTGACCTAATAATGATCATTTATC
>JACXGM010020246.1:0-18319 GCA_016801145.1 Umbra pygmaea | reverse complement strand
AAAACACAGCTCAAAATCTACTCTGGCATTTATGCAGATGAACAAGTACAATGTTCTGGAATGGCCATCCCAGTCCCCAGACCTGAATATCATTGAAGATCTATGGGGTGATTTAAAGCGGGCTGTCCATGCTCAGCAACCATCAAACCTAACTGAAATGGAGATGTTTTGCAAGGAGGAAAGGTCCAAAATACCTTCACCAGAATCCAGACACTCATTACAGGCTATAGGAAGCGTCTAGAGGCTGTTATTTCTGCTAAATGATCAACTAAATATTGATGTGTTATTTCTGTTGGGGTGACACATTTATGCACCTGTCTAATTTTGTTTTGATGCACATTGCACATTTTCTGTTCATAAACCTAATTAACCTACTGAAATATTATTATGTCCTTCACTTATTTGATAGATCAAAATTAAATTGCTGATTCAAACACCCAATTATTTATAAAGGAAAATCATTTAAATTGTCAGAGGTGTTAAACTTTTGCATAGGACTGTAGGTCCTTGTAGTTTCACCAGGTTTAGGGTTTAGTAATGGTTAAAGTATTGCCCTATATTCACTAGGTCAGTGGTCCTCAAACCCTTCCATGGAGGGCCTAGTGTATGCAGGTTTTCGCTTTTACTTTGTACAAGGCTGATTGAGTCGCTCACTAATTGGTTAGGATCTCCCATCACCTGGCAATCTAGGTCCTAATTATGCTCTAATTGAAATGAAATACCAAAAACCAGCATACACTAGGCCCTCCATGGAAGGGTTTGAGGACCACTGCATTAGGTGCTCCCTTATAGTATCACCTTATGTTCACTAGATGGTCCCTTATAGTCTTGCCCTATATTTACCAGCTGGATCCTTATAGTCTTCCTCTATGTTCACCAGGGTGATCCTTATAGTCTTGCCTCATGTTCACCAGGGTGATCCTTATCGTTTTGCCATATGTTCACCAGGGTGATCCTTATAGTCTTGCCTTATGTTCACCACATGGATCCTTATAGTACTGCTCTATGTTCACCAAATGGATCCTTATAGTATTGCTCTATGTTCACCACATGGATCCTTATAGTCTTGCCTTATTTTCACCAGGTGGATCCTTATAGTACTGCTCTATGTTCACCAGGTGGATCCTTATAGTCTTGCCTTATGTTCACCACATGGATCCTTATAGTACTGCTCTATGTCCACCACATGGATCCTTATAGTATTGCTCTATGTTCACCACATGGATCCTTATAGTCTCACCCTATGTTCATCAGGTGTATTCTTTTAGCTGTGCCTTTACTACATGGATCCTTTTAATCTTGCGATACGTTCCTATAGTCTAGTTCTGTGCTCACCAGGGGTCCGTTTCCTTCAACCTTATTATGAGCTGTAAGCTGTGTGAGATTTGTACTGTGCGGTTTTGCTTTTTCATCTTTTGCATACAACACATAAAAAGGTTTATCTTTATTTTAAGGTGTACAGTATACTCTTATTACAGCAATTAAATATTTAATGTTTGTTACAACTAGTACAATGTCTAATGACATCCAAACATCTAACTTTTCATATAATAATAATAATGGGCATCACTAACTTTACTAAAAACCTGTCAATAGAAAGAAAAAATGATAAAAATACATGGATTTTATATTCATACAGTTTCCCAAAACTGTGTACTGCCAAGCCTGTTTTAGCAAGGCCCATCGTGGGTGAAGAATGAAATGGGGAACTCTCCAGTTATTTTAAATACCCCAAAGGTTTTCAATGAACATATCAAGTATTCAATGTGAGAAAAAAAAATAGAAATAGAATAAGAACAACATAAAATAAGAACAAAATAAGATAATGCATAGAGTAAACACTAAAGCAAGAGTAAAAACATAAAATGAAATAGAATTAAAGTAACATGCGTGGTTAAGTTTATAACTGAGCGACACAGCCACTCCAGACACTTGCCATACACATGCATACATACGTACGTACGTACGTACATACATACATACACTCATCTGAAGGATTATTAGGAACATCCAGTCAATTTCTCATTAATGCAATTATCTACTCAACCAATCACATGGCAGTTGCTTCAATGCATTTAGGGGTGTGGTCCTGGTCAAGACAATCTCCTGAACTCCAAACTGAATGTCAGAATGGGAAAGGTGATTTAAGCAATTTTGAGCGTGGCATGGTTGTTGGTGCCAGACGGGCTGGTCAGAGAATTTCACAATCTGCTCAGTAACTGGGATTTCCATGCACAACCATTTCTAGGGTGTACAAAGAATGGTGTGAAAATGGATATACATCCAGTATGCGGCAGTCCTGTGGGCGAAAATGCCTTGTTGATACTAGAGGTCAGAGGACAATGGACCGACTGCTTTAAGCTGATAGAAGAGCAACTTTAAATGAAATAACCACTCGTTACAACCGAGGTATGCAGCAAAGCATTTGTGAAGCCACAACCCGCACAACCTTGAGCCGGACGGGCTACAACAGCAGAAGACCCCAGCATTCATCTCCACTACAAATCGTAGCACTCATCTCCACTACAAATCGGAATAAGAGGCTACAATTTGCATGAGCTCACCAAAATTGGAGAGTTGAAGACTGGAAAAATGCTGGTCTGATGAGTCTCGATTTCTGTTGAAACAATCAGATGGAAGAGTCAGAATTTGGCGTAAAGAGAATGAGAACATGGATCCATCATGCCTTGTTACCACTGTGCAGGCTGGTGGTGGTGGTGTAATGGTGTGGGGTATGTTTTCTTGTCACACTTTAGGCACCTTAGTGCCAATTGGGCATTGTTTCAATGCCACGGCCTACCTGAGCATTGTTTCTGACCCTGTCCATCTCTTTATGGCCACCATGTACCCATCCTCTGATGGGACCATGTCACAAAGCTTGAATCATTTTTAAAATTAGTTTCTTGACATGACAATGAGTTCATTGTACTAAAATGGCCCCCACAGTCACCAGATCTCAACCCAACAGAGCATCTTTGGGATGTGGTGGAACGGAAGCTTCGTGCCTTGGATGTGCATCCCACAAATCTCCATCAACTGCAAGATGCTATCCTATCAATATGGGCCAACATTTCTAAAGAATGTTTTCAGCACCTTGTTGAATTAATGCCACGTAGAATTAAGGCAATTCTGAAGGCGAAAGTGGGTCAAACACAGTATTAGTATGGTGTTCCTAATAATCCTTTAGGTGGGTGTACATGCACACATGCACACATGCACACATGCACACATGCACACATGCACACATGCACACATGCACACATGCACACATGCACACATGCACACATACACACATACACACATACATACATACATTAGTGTTGTAGTACTCGAGACCGCATTTGTACTCGTTCTTGTCTCGGTCTCGGACATTGAGGACTCTGGACTTTTTTTCAAGACCAGTCAAGACCATAACTGTGGAAATATCACTATATTGCCAGCATATTGTCTATTTTTTAAACTCATTTGTCATTGCTAATTATGTATTTTTGTTACCGCTGTCACCCATCCCTGCCCCTTTCACTCGCACTCCCAAGAAAGTGAGCTGTATTTGTCTGGGAGCGGGAGAAGATGTCTGCAAAATCTTCAGTAATACAATTCGGCTACAAAAATCATAAAGAATATATTTGTAAAAATAACATCCAAAAGAAAGCATACAGCTTCGTGTAAATACTGCTGTGCTTCGATTTTACAGACAGTGGGGACTACTTCAAACTTTTATTGTCACTTAGAAAGGAAGCACAAAGAAAGGTAGGCTATGTGTAAGAGTGATGTTTAGCAAAGCTGGCTAGCTAACGTTAGCAACCTGCCTTGGATGGGGATTGAAATCCGGTTCCACTCGAGCAGGGTTGCCAACTTTGGGACGTTGGCTGGCGTGAGACTCGGTAAAATTTCAGTGAGCACGCGCGTGGAGAACACTTTTATTAACGCTAACCCTAATTTTATAAATGTCAGTCCTTGTTTACTATAATATAAACCCTGATTTATGCATAAAAACTACTAATAGAATGGAAACGCTTTTTTTTTTTACTGCTGAAAGCGTGAGAATCACGCCAGATGCGTGAGAGTTGGCAACCCTGCTCGAGAAGTGTGAATTTTTGTCCCACCATAGTATTGGGAGCTGCATACAGCTCCCGACATTAAAGCTATGCGCCGAGGTGATGCTCCCTCGTTTGGGTGAGAGAGCTAACCTGAGATATGAGCAGAGAGTGGAGACTGAGTAATGTGCCTCAACTTATATGAGAAATGACTAAATTAAATAGGTTATTGTATGGCACATGGCATGTTACTTTCAGAGAGCTAATTTTTAAGTTCCATTTTACAGTTGCAGGTCAAATATATAACTTTTTACCAGCACACACTCTCTGGCTCATACATATCAATCATTTAACTTCCTTGTTTACCTATTTGCAAAATGTGATGGCCAAAATACCATTGATTTATATTGTGTTTAGTTTTTGATGAAACTGCTCCCAATTAAATCAATTTTGTACTTTTATAAATCACATGCAGTTAGGCCACTGACTTTCTGACCTCTTTGTATTAGATATCTTTTGTTGCTTTGATTACACATTAAAGCTATAAAAGACTCTTACTTACAATGGTTGTTCCTAAACATCAACATTTCACATACACTGTATTCATTGCAATACACAGCTTTTCTGCATTTTAAATGTTGAATGTTTGGCATTTTTTTACACATTTAGCTATATGGTTTTGAAAAAAAAAGATTGTTGTTGGTTTAAAAACAACATAACTTTGAATATTGTTGTTAAAAGGCAGAGAAAAGTGAAGACTTTAGTGATGAACAATGAGTCATTGTTTTATATTCTGTAATAAGGGATGGAAGTCACCCAGGAGTATTGAATAAAGATGGTTAAGTTTATTTCAGCTTTCAATGTTTAATATCTGTGTTTTTATGGGAATGAGGATCTTTCAGATCAATTTGAGAAGCTCTTTTGATCATGTTTCACATTTTATTGTCATGTAGTGTGGGACGCTGGTCTTGGTCTTGACTCGATCTCGCCCTCCCTCGGTCTTGGTCTCGGCTTGGTCTCGGCCCCTAAAAGTCTTGGTCTTGTCTCGGTCTTGATACACTCTGGTCTTGGTCTTGTCTTGGTCTCGGGTTAGGTGGTCTTGACTACAACACTGACATACATACTTACATACTTACATACATACTTACATACTTACGTACGTACATCTGACAGTGCATGAAAGAATTAAGCTCTCAATCATAAGCATGTGAGAAGAGAAATTTAACCTTGATATAAAAATAGATATGTTTAGTGCATATCTAAGATCATCTGGTAGTTTATTCCAGCTGCGTGCAGCATAACTGCTGAATGACCCTTTTCCATGTCTGGTTTGGACTCTGGGCTCTACTAATTGCCCTGAGTTCATGGATCTAAGAGCCCTGTTTGGTTTATAATCTTCAAATGTATCAGAAATGTATTTGGGATTCAAATCATTCAGTGATTTATAGACTAAGAGTGCCACTTTAAAATCTATTCTGTAACTGACTGGAAGCCAGTTCAAAGATTTAAGAACCAGAGTGATATGTTCTGTTCTCTTGGTCCTGTTTAACATTCTAGCAACTGCATTCTAAATAAGCTGCAGCTCTTTTATAGTCTTGTTGGGGAGTCAAGTTAAGAGCCTGTTACAGTAGTCAACCCTGCTTGAGATAAAAGTATGGATGAGCTTCTCTTGGTCATTTTGGGACAACAGACCCTTGATTCTGGCTATATCATAAGATGACAGAATACTGTTTTGGTGACCGCCTTTGAAATGACTGGTGAACGTGAAATCTGAGTCTATCATAATCCCTATAATAGATACTTGGTCCTAGGTTTTTAGGGCCCAAGAATGCAGTTCTTTCCGAATACTTATTCCTCTCTTTTTGGTTCCGAACCCAATAGTCTCTGTTTTATCTTGGTTTAGTTGTAGACATTTTTGGTTCATCCAGGCATTTATTGGCTCTATACAGTCTATTGAGCTGTGTTCATGCAGTTCATGAGCCATATACACGGGTGAAATAAGTATTGAACACACGTCACCATTTTTCTCAGTAAATATATTTCCAAAAGTGCTATTGACATGACATTTTCACTAGATGTTGGTAACAACCCTGCATTTTAAATGGTGAATGTTTGGCTTTTTTTACACATTTAGCTATATGGTTTTGAAAAAAAAGATTGTTGTTGGTTTAAAAACAACATAAATTTATGTATTGTTGATAAAAGGCAGAGAAAAGTGAAGACTTTAGTGATGAACAATGAGTCATTGTTTTATATTCTGTACTAAGTGATGGAAGTCACCCAGGAGGATTGAATAAAGATGGTTACGTTTATTTCAGCTTTCATTGTTTAATATCTGTGTTTTTATGGGAATGAGGATCTTTCAGATCAATTTGAGAAGCTCTTTTGATCATGTTTCACATTTTATTTTGTCATGTAGTGTGGGGCGCTGGTCTTGGTCTTGACTCGATCTTGCCCTCCCTCGGTCTTGGTCTCGGCTTGTTCTCGGCCCCTAAAAGTCTTGGTCTTGTCTCGGTCTCTAAACACTCTGGTCTTGGTCTTGTCTTGGTCTCGGGTTAGGTGGTCTTGACTACAACACTGACATACATACATACCTACATACCTACATACTTACATACTTACATACTTACATACGTACATCTGACAGTGCATGAAAGAATTAAGCACTCAATCATAAGCATGTGAGAAGAGAAATTTAACCTTGATATAAAAATAGATATGTTTAGTGCATATCTAAGATCATCTGGTAGTTTATTCCAGCTGCGTGCAGCATAACTGCTGAATGATGCTTTGCCATGTCTGGTTTGGACTCTGGGCTCTACTAATTGCCCTGAGTTCATGGATCTACGAGCCCTGTTTTGTTTATAATCTTCAAATGTATCAGAAATGTATTTGGGATTCAAATCATTCAGTGATTTATAGACTAAGAGTGCCACTTTAAAATCTATTCTGTAACTGACTGGAAGCCAGTTCAAAGGTTTAAGAACCAGAGTGATATGTTCTGTTCTCTTGGTCCTGTTTAACATTATAGCAACTGCATTCTAAATAAGCTGCAGGTCTTGTTGGGGAGTCAAGTTAAGAGCCTGTTACAGTAGTCAACCCTGCTTGAGATAATAGTATGGATGAGCTTCTCTTGGTCATTTTGGGACAACAGACCCTTGATTCTGGCTATATCATAAGATGATAGAATACTGTTTTGGTGACCGCCTTTGAAATGACTGGTGAACGTGAAATCTGAGTCTATCATAATCCCTAGAATACATACTTGGTCCTAGGTTTTTAGGGCCCAAGAATGCAGTTCTTTCCGAATACTTATTCTTCTCTTTTTGGTTCCGAACCCAATAGTCTCTGTTTTATCTTGGTTTAGTTGTAGACATTTTTGGTTCATCCAGGCATTTATGTGCTCCATACAGTCTATTGAGCTGTGTTCATGCAGCCATATACACGGGTGAAATAAGTATTGAACACACGTCACCATTTTGCTCAGTAAATATATTTCCAAAAGTTCTATTGACATGACATTTTCACTAGATGTTGGTAACAACCCAAGTAATCCATACATACAAAGAAACTATACAAATAAGTTCAGAAATGAAGTTATGTGTAATAATGTGAAATGACATAAGGAAAAAGTATTGAACAAGCTTACTGATATTAATTTAATACTTTGTACAAAAGCCTTTGTTGGTAATGACAGCTTCAAGATGCCTCCTTGTATGGAGAAACTAGTCACATGCATTGCTCTGGTGTGATTTTGGCCCATTCTTCCACACAAACAGTCTTTAAATCTTGAAGGTTCAGTGGGCCTCTTCTATGAATCTTGATCTTCAGTTCTTATATACAATCCATGACTACAAGCCATTCCTCCCAATTATGCCTCTCCATGTGTCTTTATCATTACCCACGTGTGCATTGAAGTCCCCCAGCAGAACTATGGAATCTCCATCTGGAGCCCCATGCAGGACTCCATTCTAGGTCTCCAAGAAGGCTGAATACTCCAAACTCTTGCTTTGTCAGAATTTTGTCAGAATTGTCCCCCCCACAACACGCAGGCGCAGGGAGCGATCCTCATCCACTGGGGTAAAATCTAAAAAAGCGGCACTCAGCCGGGGGCTTGTGAGGGAGGTGCCATGTTGCTTATTTCAGACTTTGCCCGGGCAGACTCTGTCGCAAACCTGGCTCGCTGATGAGCCCTCCATCTGGGCCTGGCTCCAGACAGAGTCCCAGGCTTACTCCGGGCAGGGTCACTCCTCCCCTACCTCGATTGCTTATGTGGATTTGCTATTTATGCAATAAATCATATTTTAATATTAGGCATGGTACAATTTGTATTTAATACCACTTTGCATATTCAATCTGTTTTGTAAAACAAACCCTTGGGTTATGCATAAAAAAAAACATTTAGTCAGTGCATTTTGATAGTTGTCCTTTTATTAATCAATTGGATTTGGTGCTGCACAATGGGAGTAAAGCCACATTTCTGATGTAATTTTCAGAAACACTTGATGAATATATCTGGTTTCAAAATCAATACACAAATATGACAATTAAAAGCAGTAACTGAGAAACATGGTATTTCATCTTTAACTACAGAATTATTCTCTTGCGTGAGGATCGAAAATGTAGCCTAATGTCCTTCTTTTTTTTTCGCCACTGTCTGACTCAACATCAGAAATAGTTTGAAAACTATGTTCGAGAACACTAGCAACATCAGCCGCGGTCGGTGGATCTTAATTGGGGAGGACGGGCTCGTATTACGCTCGGGACCGGAGTGAATGGAATGGTGCGCAACGAACAAAACCAATTGTTTTTTTGTTTTGCACACATTCCATTCACTCCGGTTCTGAGCGTAATACGAGCCCGTCCTCCCCATTTAAGATCCACCAACCGCGGCTGAGCAACATATATTCCCAACTAAAATGAATGCCTTTTAATTAAATGTGGAAGTAAAAAAATACTGTCTTCTGTGTATAGTTTTGAATAGGCATTGTATTTTGACAATGTATATGTGCGCAATGACTGTGCATTGTCGAATGGACATCTTAATTATACCAGCACACGTTTGGTGCCAGTACCCAATTTTGACGCACTACTGTGGGCTGATCTGATGATTAATTATAAATAATTATTCATCATATGCAACACAAAATAGGTAGTTAATCCTTGTGCAGCAGTTTTTTTTAAACGGGTCACTCTTCCCTGAAAGCCAGGGGCGGACTGGCCAACGGGAGGTTCGGGATTTTTCCCAAACTGCCGGTCCATTCCGGGCTGATCAGGCCGTCATATTTTAATTTGACCGCCGGTCGGCCAGTTACAGTCTTGGACGTATTAAAACAGTTGACAGTAGGCTGAAATTAGGGGAATGTGAATGGTTGAACGGCCCGCCCCTCCCAACTTGGATTATTCCACTGTTTGGCTAAGCCTGACCCTCGGCTGGCAATTCCTCCCTCCAAAGTTACACAGACAGTTTCGAATCATTGGTGACCCGGAAAGAAAATGTTAATATGAAAAAAAGTGGTGGTGGTGGAGATGAGAGAGAAATGAGTGGCGTAATCGAGAGATTCTATAGCATTCCAAAGCAAAATAGAGAGAGAATTCCTTCTTTATATATAGATGAGCTACGAAGAAACAGAGAAGTTGAGTGACGGACGTGGGGAGCAACAGATACAGCGTGCGTGTGCCAACAGACAGTGTCGCACCAGCGTGCGCCACCCCCCCTCCGCTCTATCCCGGGCCAAATTTTTATCCCAGGTTTGCCTTGCCGAAAGCCTTGAGGAAAAAAGAATGGATAACAGTTTTGCTTGATTAAAAAAATGAAAACGAAAGCAGTGAACCTCTACTTTAGTACGATTCATGAAAAAAACATCCAAACCATTCAGTTCATTTGTCTCGGTTCAGAGCATGTGTGCGTTGCACGGTTCGTCGGTACACTGCTAATTTGCACAAACCACTTACTGCCGTTGCGCCCACTTTTAACACCTATGTTAAAACACTTACCAGAAATGATAAGCGGGATGAGCGTGACAAATTCAACACATGACAGCTGATTCGACGAACGTGTCACATGGGTCTGGCTACTCCCGAATTTCAAAACAGACTCTAATTGCATCTCGCTCTGCATACGATCTCATATTTTACAAAAATGTTCACCGAAACGTGTTTCTGAAAAAAATTTAAGCGAGAAATAGGCGATACAGTTGCTGAATCTTCATTTCAGATCAACAAAGGTCAGTTTAAAAGATTTTTGTCAGATTTTCAGAGGCTGCGAGCCGACCGCTCCTCAACCGTGGACTGCTACAGGTCATGCCACATGTATTTTTGTCAGAGCTACACTGAAGTTGGCAGTTTGATGAATGCAAGTTAATTCAATTGTTATTATGTAATATTTCAATCTTCATGTGCTATAAAGGCAAATAAGTTCCTGTAAATGGCAATACACACTCAGTATTTTGCCAAATAAATTAAAATCTTGTTGAAACCATCAACGTTCTCTCTCTTGCTTTTTTTTCCATCCATGCCCTCACAACTAGCGGTATAAGGTAATTATCAGTTCACACTAAAACTGGGCACATTCTATTAGCATGTAAACATATCCCAGGGAACGTCGACTTGGAACCAATGTGTTTTTAACCCCTTGAGTTGTCCTTTAACCATGTGAAGCTAACAAGTGATTATATGACTGATTTTAATTTATCCCCTTTCATACTAGTAACAAACTTACCCTGGCTTCTCAGAAGTCACAACTTCCTCCAGACTTGAGAGGCTGCAGCTTGGGACAGGTAGGCTATAGCTCATGACAGAGGGGCTGGCTGCACGCAGTTTCCACATGATTTGCTATCCAATTGTGACACTAGAGAATGTGAATTCTCTCCAAAAAGTATCGGCCATAATCGGCAAGCAAAAGTGCAGATTTTTGTAATTATTTTGAAAACTCATAATGGACCATAATTTATTGGCCATCCCGATTAATTAGCCGACCTCTACTTTGCACATTTTAGTTTTTTTCCTGGTTTTTCAATATAACTTGATAGGATAATGTGACTCTCCTGGTAAAACAGCTGTGAAAAGTTATGCAAGAAAGACAACCTTTGTTCCAATCAGCAATGAGACAATGTCTCAAGTTGATTTACCCTTGAAAACAACTAGAGGCTAAGAATTTTTGGGCTGTTTCTGTATTTTGTATCAACACAAATGCTACCTCCAACTCTTCAGAGAATTATGTTTCTTTCAAACTCACTAATGTTAGCTAGCTAGCATCTTTGACAAACCTACTATACATTCTGGTATGTCATTGTACTTGTTGATTTTACAGACATCCGAACATGCAAACAATCATTTCCCGGAGGCCCCTCTCACACCCTATGCCTCCCTCTCGCCACCTGATGCTCTCTCTCGCCCTCTGCCCCTATCTCTGCAGACTTTGTCTAAAGAGTTGTTTAGTTGCAGATGGGTGAATAAAATAGAACAACACATGGGTACTAGGAACCCTGGTGGTACAATAACAAAAAGTTTGGGAACCACTGGATTATAGTACATTTTTGGGATGCTTTGCTAGAATATTTACAGTAATCAAGAGCAGCATTAGTTGCATCAGGTGTGATTGCCTGAGGATTGTCAGAGAACCCAAAGTCAGGCTTGAATCCATAACTATCATGTCATAGACTGTCCTGCAATGACTTAGCCCCATCTACGACACGTGGACCCCTGCAACCAGACTTCTGAGACGGCAGGTTGTGAAAAGCATTTGAGTGACTGCCTCAAGTGCATCAATTTGCAGTTTCTTGAAAATGCAGGTCTGTAGTTTTATTAGAGATTGCTGTTTTCACTATTTTGGATATAACGTCAAATGTTTAACAATGATAGATTGTTTTGTTTTTAGGAATTTTTAAATAATATACTATTCAATGTGTATGCTAATTCGAAATAAAACAAACATCAACAATAATAGGGTTTTTTTCAGCAAGAAATCAACAAGTTTTTTGGTAAACATTAACTGGCACACCTTTCAGTCCTGTTAGCAAGTTCATTAAATATTTGTGTCCAGCTACCTGACAGCTTAGGGTGTAGGGGGGTGGTTAGATTTAACTTCATTGAATACAGAGTAGAAAAACCATGGCAACCACATGTATAAACATTACCAAAACAATTGACACATCTTGAAAGACAAAGAATTGTGCTTTCCTCTTTTATTTTTGTACTGTTACCTCTGAACTTGTCGGATCCTTCTCCCTCTCGTGGGCCAATTTGTTCCGGGAGCTTCAAATTTACAAATTTAGCACTGGGTATAGCTGAGTGTCATTAGCATAGCAGGGGAAGTCCAGTTTAAAGTGATGGAGGATCAGACCAAAGGAGAGGATGTAGATGTTAAAGAGCAGGGGACCGAGAACAAAACCCTGGGGGATACCCTGTGTAACTACAGTTAAATCCGAATTATGACAATTTTTGGAAGATGTGGTGAGTACGATTTGTATGAGTGTAGCCAAGAGTGTGGTTCCCTCAACACCCAGTTCTTTGAACTTGGTGAGGATGATCTGATGACTGTCAAAGGCAGCACTCAGGTCCAGCATATTAAGGATGTTGAGAACACCAGCATCAGCAGAGACAAGGAGGTCATTGACAACTTTGAGGAGAGCAGCTTCAGTCCTGTGTAGTGGTCGAAAGCCAGATTGGAAAGGCTCAAATAGGCAGTTATTGATGAGGTGACAGTTTGGTGGCAACAGTCCTTTGGAGGGTTTTCACAAGGAATGGGAGGTTGGACGGAAGTTACTGAGGTTGATAGAGTCCCGGCCAGGTTTCTATATGATGGAATGACAACAGCATGTTTATAGTTGGAAGGGACAATGCCATGGGAGAGAAAGATTTACTGTTAGAATGATGTATGGACAGATTGCAGGAAGGCAGGACTTAATGAGAGTGGCATCTATCCAGGGAGCAGGAAGTTGTTTTTGATGACGCAATACATTTTGTGATATATGCTGAGTAAACTAGGGTGAACGTTCTCAGTATGGTTTGTATAACAAGAGATGGTAGGTAAATAAAGTGGAAGAATGAACTGGGGGAGATGGGTTAGCATGCATTCATGTGTGTAATAATGTCCTTAAAAAACATACATACATCTCAGAAGTTCTCCCAAAATACGTTCTCAGGAAACTAATTTTAAAACATGAATGACGCTATATGCCAACTTATTTGGGGTCTTTTTACAATTCTGCTGCACATTTGACCAATAGGCTATATTTCTCCTATTAATTTGCACCTGCACATTTTGTTTCACGGATTCATGCAAGACCATTCCACACATTCTATATAGTCAATAATGTTCAAAATTGTATTGCAACATTTATAGTTAAGGTTAGGGTTAAGGTTAGGCATGAGAATACTAACAGTTATTACTGGACTCAGGCAAGATTATGTAAAACCAGTAATGTATTTATTAAGAGTTGAGTAGGACGGAGCAATGCAACAATGAATGAGGAAGGCTGGAGACAGATGAAATGTATATTTCCGAATATCCTCCAGGAACCAAACACATAGCACTTGGAGTCAGACAGGGTAGATATAGGTACATGGAGGGTGTAACAATGAGGTTACTAACAGTTAATGATAGGCATGACGTTACTGAGGTTAAAGTTTGGATTAAGGTTAGGGTTAATATTACAAAAGATCTGACAATGTGCTGTCTGCATCACACTGCAATGGACAAAACTACAAAAATGTACTATCTAAATATAAGAAAAAAAACTTTAATTGAGAAGACTCAGACTATAAACAAGTGAAATTATCTGCCAGTGGGGTAAGACAATTACACTTGGTAAGATTTCTTGAAATAAGAAAAAATATCTAGGCTCTAGAAAAGTGAGTAATCACTTGAAATAAGTGTTAAAACACTCAATCCAGGCACTCTTATTAAGTCAAATAAACTTAAAACTAGCTTATCAATAATTCTTTCAATGTTTGTTTCTTTCTGAATTAGAGTGAACATATCTTAAATCTAGTGCTACTAAACAAGATGATTCCTCTTAATTCAAGAGTAGTTATCATTAGCTTTTCTGTCTTAATATGAGAATGTGTTTACACTAAAATTTAAGCACACAATAACCAATGTCTACAATTATTTATTCTAGCAAAAACAAAAAGTTTAATTGTGGCTTATCAAAATAGTTACTACAAAAAATGCCCTTCTTGAAAAAATCTAAATAATGTTGAATCTGGTCACATTGACCTGTATCAAGCAAATGAATCTGCCAATGGTGTAAGCAATTTTAACTTGCCAAGAACTCTTGAAATTAGCAGAAAAGTCTTTATTGCACACTGTTCCTTACTGCCAATACACCAAAAATGTAGAACAAAAGAAAACACATAATCTAGTATAATTAGTCTAAACAGTAACAATGCACATACCATCTCTCCATTTTAAATGACATATCAATTTCAATGATGCTCAGTAATGAACTGTGAGCTACATGTTTCAACAAACACCATATGGGATTATCTACTCACTTGATGAATGCTTGCCATTCAGTCATGGCTTTCCTATATGAATGAGTTACATCGCACATCTCATCTCCCAGCACCTTGGTTTGCAACAGACAAAAGTGTGGCGATAGACTTAGGATACAGTAGGTAAAGTGAAGGCCATGAGGTAAAGAGGCCCCTCATACTACATGTCTTTTTCAAATGTTGTCACTGGGAAGGCCTTGGGATCTTCTGAGGGCTAGATAACAAAATAGTCAATGTAGAATATTTGGAAACATCAGAAAACAAGTAACATGTTTCATTCAGTACTGTAGTAATGTTCCACATATCACAGTTTGAACCATCATGCCTTTCATACACATGGGATTTTAGGATATACAATCATTTTTGGCTTCCTTAAAAAATAAGTAATGAATGTCACAATGAAGAATTGTTTGCTTGATTTAAAATTGCTTTTTTAAATGATTGACAATTTTTGACTGGCAAAATGGCAGAAACGAGATGAGTCAACAAATCTTTGTTTTTAGTGTATTCTGTGTGCACAAACAATGTTCTCAATGCTCGAGTTCATGTGTACAGACCCTGTTGATACTTAGAGCAAAGTTTCATGTTGTTTCAAGCCTTCTTATTGTTTAAAAAATAGTGATTTTGATGCCATCATAGCAATGCCCCTATCCCTCTCGTTGTAAAGGCGATTTGACCGAACCAAAAATAAGAAAAATCTTAAGTGGCGTTTCCATCCTAATTATGCTTTAAAGTGAAAGTTTGACTCGAGTACATTCAAAAAAAGACATCAGGTTGCATTTTGGCAAAAGTTACGTTTTAAGGGTTGAAGTTATTGTAGACCCTTAGTTGTTGTGTGTATGTAAGCCATGGATATTAAAACATTGTAATAGGGTAGAACGCTTTTAATGTCACTGCATGAAATAAACACTGTAAGAACATGGCCTTGCTGCTTGAGCCCAGCTTATTTGGTGGTGCAGTGCAGGATGGGAAGAGCAATGGCAGTGCTGGGAAAACTGCAATCGCTTGTTCCACTGGTTTGAAAGAACCACCCCAAAAAGGTACAACATTTTAAACTCTAATGCTGTCTAAAATAATAAAGTTTGAAATTTCTAAATGAAATGTTAGTGTACTTTTGAACTTACCTCTAAAGTTCTTGGAGGCTTATAGCTTGCTTCATCACACCATAACACTGAACCTTAGAGTAGAATGGTGATGGTGCCCTCTGTTCCAATTCGCAAAAGGGGGAAACACTTCAAATCTGTCAACTTCTTAAACATTACTTTTACAGTTGTCAAAGTAATCGGATGAAAGTAATCAGATTACTTTTAACAAATGTAAAATTAACTTAACTTAAAAAGTAACTTATCCAACTCTGCTTGTAGCTAGCTAAAGGCTAAACACTGCTAAATTGCTGTTTGCCCTTGCTAGCAAGTGTTTGAGTTTGTGTTCATGGAAGGTGTTAATGTTCCCTATCTGGCTAGCTGGCTAAGTTAGCTAACGGCTAAAATTACAGACAGCTAACTTAAACCATGGAAAATTTTCATTGAAAAACGCAACATAAATGCTATATTTTATTAACTTAGTAAAGCTTTAATTTAAAGTGTTACTTACCCCTGAAGGTAAAATTTGCAACTTTGCCGAGTCCATTCAGCACTCGAATGTTCCGTCAGACTCGAAAAAGAAAAAACTGGGGCACAGCCCTCTCTTCTTTAGTTTTACTGGCAGATCGCAACCGACTGAAAGGTGCGTACACTGCCACCTACTGCACCGTAGTCAGAGGCCGGTCACATTGTTAAACAAGTGCACAGAACAAATAAACGAAATATCTTCTCCACGATGGATGAATTTGGCTCAAAACTGATTTAATGTGCATTATGTTTTAGGAAATTCAATATATTTGAATAACATTATTGTATTACAGTAATATTTATTTATAGTATTGTTGTGCTTAACAAATGTAGATTGAACACTAAATTTATAACTTAAACCATGTAAATGAGTTTTACCCTAAGAACATCACATCCAAATAATATTATTTGATTTATTCTCCATCCCCTATTAAACTATTAGGACCAATGGTCCATCACATGTGCAAATGTTATGTTTTAAAACAATGGGCTTTAAAATTAAGTAAAACAATGTATCGATTTAATAAATATTTTATGTGTTTTCTTAACTTTTAGAAGTTTTAAACAAAATCAAATATTTGAATGTTGTCAAAATTTAAATAGTTCTGACAAGCCATTTTTTTGTAGTGAGTGCACCTTTGGACTAACCTGGAAAAATCCAGACCAAAATCCTGAACGATTTATGGTCTGGCATCGAGTAATGAAAATGACTCAACTCGAGGGGCGGCACCAAGCATGCATTTGAAAATCTCACTGTACGCGATTGGATAACACTACGACCAATCACCAGTGGGTTTTCGCTAAGCCCCTATGGCGGAGCTAACTGGTAGTAGATTAAACTCTTGCCGTATTAAGGAAAACAGCAAAAACGTCCTTCTTAAAAAGGAACGATTCGAGCGCTGTCTTCTGTTTCTCTTTAAGACAAAAAGCCAAGTCTAAACTCATTCATTGTAGTGGCCAAAACAGTTTCAAACAACTGGTGTACACATCCATAGCGATCTTACTATGTTTACTAATGACTTGAGGTTCCACTCGCAGCGCTGTCGTCATCTGTTTAACACGCCTCTGGCCCGCCTATATCAGATACACCGATCTGATTGGTGCAGCTCAGCTACAACGGCATAGTTAATGAGCAGCATTACTCGGTCCCAGAGTAACTTGCTGAGCAATTTCAAATGGTGCTCTCGCGAGAACTCTGGATTTCCAGGGTACCTTTGAACCAGATCAGAAAAAAATAAGTGCCATTACATTTAAATGGCAAAAAATAAATAATTACTTCTGTGTACTGTAGAGTATTAACAATTTACCTGAATTTAGATTTGTGAGAAACATCTTTGTCATAAATTCATCATTACAAACTTTTTGAGTTCCAGCAGTACAGTACTGTGTTATAACCAAGCATAACAATTGAGGTTCCCAACCTGGCACAGCAACTGAACTGATATCTGCAGACAACCTTATAGATTTCTTTTAATATTAGTGTTAGCCACAACTGTAATACACTGATCAGCCATAACATTATGACAGGTGCAGTGAATTACATTGAGGATCTCATTATTGTGGGATATTATGCACAACTGAACATTTTGCCCGCAAAGTTGATGTGTTTAGAAGCAGGAAATATGGCCAAGCATAAGGATTTGAGTGACGTTGTTAAGGGCAAAATTGTGATGGCTAGACAACTGCGTCTGAGTTTCTCCAAAACTGCAGCTTTTGTGTAGTGTTCCCAGTCGGCAGTAGTCAGTACCAAATATACAACAGCTGTGGCTCATAAATCCAACAGTCATGGCTAAAAGTTACAGAAATGTTATGGAAAATTTTGAAATTAATTTGTTTAGAAGGTAGTCGGCAACACTGAACTGTGTCATACCTTTATCCAAATCAGTCATGTTAAACTGTATTTTCATGTTTGTTATGTTTATTATGTCTCCATCTTAAAATAAAAAATAAAACTTGTTCCTTTGCTGGGATAATTAGCAAAATATATCCACACCTTATTACTAGTTAAATCAAGCTTGACATTAGTTGGTAAATCTTATTAACCTCTTAAGCCTCGCCCCCTAATTGTCAAATTCTGCCTAAAAAAACATACCCAAAGTTAAACTCTTGTTACACTGGACCTGAGGCAAGTACAAACATATGGTTGATATTTTTTTAAAGAAAAGACCTTGA
>JACXGM010020245.1:0-17937 GCA_016801145.1 Umbra pygmaea | reverse complement strand
TTTATTTATATTTCTATAATGCAATTATGCATATAAAACCTGTATTTGCCTCATATATAGTCTATTATAAACAATATACAGAAATGTATTTGATGAACTCTATGTATAAAGCCTACCTTACTGAACTAAGGTTAAATAGTATTATTTTTAATGACATTCATGTGCTATGGGGAGAGTAATACAGTACTTTCCTTGAACCGCGGCGTGTTTAATACACGAAAGTTAACACCTTAACAGTTTTGTTTTCACAGCTGGTAGCTTTATTTCTTTAATTCCACTAGTTAACTTTCTGTTAATTTATTTAAGTGTAGCCAAAGCTTCCATGCAGTATGTGGGTGCTTGCTGTATGAAGATCGATCGATAAACAGATATGACAAAGGAATTGCGTTTAAACTCGCTTGTCGCTTCAGAACGTATTAATGTGGGAAGCGCGTTCACGCGAAGGGGAGTACGATTTGTCCGGGGAGTCGGATTTCGGTACAACACCGGCTTCAGAAAAGTAAGTTAACGTTACCGAATTGTCTTTATTTAGCGACCTTCATATTAATCAAAATGCCATTTAAAACTACGATCATGTCTCGACATGTTACAACTATAAACTAAGATGTTAAATAAATGTAATAACGTTTACAGTTGCACACACACGTTAGCTAACATTAACGATATCGAAACTTACAGCTCAGGTACCTTACATATTCAATACTTACACTTTATGAATCTTTTAATTCCAGTAGTTTGCTTTTGGTTGAGTGGAATTGCTCTGTCAAGTCTATCAGCTGTCATAACCATAGAGACCACAACACGTGGCCGCTGCAAGCATAGGTATGGCTGCAAGCACCATTGCGTGGATGAAGGCACGGAACAACTTCCGAGGCACCGAACTATTACTTAAAATCTCTAGCCAATGGGGATGCACCCTTGTAAGGCCCGCCCCCGCGAGATGTTTGTGACAGAACTGCAATCAAGTTTGGAAGCGCAAACAAGAAAGCTGGGAGCGAAACTGTATGGAGATACATTTGTGTATTATATCGCAATCAAAACTTTTTGCTTTACAAACAAAACCATTTTTTTCAAAAGCAAAACACATGTTTTAATCACATATTATATAATATATATAAAAAAGTAGAAAACTTTTGCTTGCAAAACAAGAAGTTATAAATGTGTTCGGGATATCATGCCAGGCAAAACGGTGTTGTAGATTAAACCATTAATAACTTCAAATGGAGTTGACATGAAATACGCCAACAGAAGAATTTCATAGCTTCAATGACGCCATTTGGAAAGAAAAACTACAAGTGGGACCCATCCTCTACTTAATTAAGTAATTTGTTATTCGAACAGTTATTCGTCGTACCTACAAAGCATAGTTAGCTTTGCAAATTCGGGTCATCTAATTGTTCATAATTCTTAGTTTAGTGTAGCTAGTTAGTGTATTTACCATATGCATATACACATGCAATTGCATGTATGTACAGTAATGTTGGAATATAGTTTAATCAAGGTGTTCGTGGCTAGCTAGCTGTGTCGACAAGTAGCCTTAAACCATGTATTTATCAGTAGATGGTGAAAATCTACCACACTATAGTACTATCACACACATTGAACTGAACTGTTCATGTAAGCTAACTTACCTGAGATATCAGGGACTGATATCTGTCCTAATTTAATATTTTAATTTAACATTTAAACACATCATTTAAACACATCATGTAAAATGAAAACCACTGCTCCTGGAAGCAGACAAATTTAATTTGTAACTTCAAGCAGACTGCAAACTCTTTAAAACCCAGGTCAAGGTGGAAGGTGAGCCAAGTGCCTCAACTTACCCAGATGGCTGTGAAGAATGATGGAAAGACAATTGCTGCACGTTGGCACTGCTTTGCAGGGTGATGAACAGTGGGCTAACTACAAATATTTACAAGGACCACTAGACAAGAGGATGTTTTGAGACTGCCATGAATACATGTCACTCCTAGTCAGGTAAGGCTTAAAATGCTAGGCCTGGCACAGTTGCTGGTTCTGCATGCTTACAGGAAACGGACATTGTATGGGTTTCATGTAAGTTCATAGGACAAGTGACTGCCTGGCTAAGCAAAACTTGGGTTATAACAATCATGTAAGGCTTAAAATAATATTCTTCATCTATCCTGATCAGGGCAGCTGACAAGGGGGGACAACCGGGAATGTTGTCCCGTGCCCAGTCCTAAGGGGGGGCCCAAATTTTGTTTTTGCACAGTCTTTTTTTTTTTAGCGCGGGGCCCTAAATGTGGAGTTTGTCCCGGGCCCACAGATTCCTGTCGGCGGCTCTGATCCTGAGTATTATTAATATTCAGTATCAGTCTTTTACATGATATGGAGTTACTTTGTCTTGTGTGTTTTTAAAGTTTGTCATGCAGGCTATGCTGAGGATATCACTTGAACCCTGAAACAATGTGTCATCTTCAGTGGCCAACAAGATGAGGCTTTCATCAATGAGACAGTGGGTACAATAGGAACATACATGTCCTTGGTTAGTGGGAACCTCTACCCTAGAGATTGACCAAGAGATTTGTTATTTTTTATATCACCTTAATTTAATGATGTAAGCCAACAGAGAACTGATACTCAATTGCAAGAGTGACCTGTCAAGAAAGAGCTTAAAGATGCAACAAAAAAGACAAAGTTACATTTGAATTACACTAAATACTCAAAATAAATGTGTATATACAATGTGTACAAATAAGGTCTGTTAAGACAGATACACTCATCTAAAGGATTATTAGGAACACCATACTAATACTGTGTTTGACCCCCTTTTGCCTTCGGAACTGCCTTAATTCTACGTGGCATTGATTCAACAAGGTGCTGAAAGCATTCTTTAGAAATGTTGGCCCATTTTGATAGGATAGCATCTGGCAGTTGATGGAGATTTGTGGGATGCACATCCAGGGCATGAAGCTCCCGTTCCACCACATCCCAAAGATGCTCTATTGGGTTGAGATCTGGTGACTCTGGGGGCCATTTTATTACAGTGAACTCATTGTCATGTTCAAGAAACCAATTTGAAATGATTTGAGCTTTGTGACATGGTGCATTATCCTGCTGGAAGTAGCTGTCAGAGGATGGGTACATGGTGGCCATAAAGGGATGGACATGGTCAGAAACAATGCTCAGGTAGGTCGTGGCATTTAAACAATGCCCAATTGGCACTAAGGGGCCTAAAGTGTGCAAAGAAAACATCCCCCACACCATTACATTTTTCCAGTCTTCAACTGTCAAATTTTGGTGTGCTCTTGCAAATTGTAGCCTCTTTTTCCTATTTGTAGTGGAGATGAGTGGTACCCGGTGGGGTCTTCTGCTGTTGTAACCCATCTGCCTCAAGGTTGTGCATGTTGTGGCTTCACAAATGCTGCATACCTTGGTTGTAACGAGTGGTTATTTCAGTCAAAGTTGCCCTTCTATCAGCTTGAAGCAGTCGGCCCATTCTCCTCTGACCTCAACCATCAACAAGGCATTTTCACCAACAGGACTGCCGCATACTGGATGTTTTTCCCTTTTCACACCGTTCTTTGTAAACCCTAGAAATGGTTGTGCATTAAAATCCCAGTAACTGAGCAGATTGTGAAATACTCAGACCGGCCCGTCTGGCACCAACAACCATGCCACGCTCAAAATTGCTTAAATCACCTTTCTTTCCCATTCTGACATTCAGTTTGGAGTTCAGGAGATTGTCTTGACCAGGACCACACCCCTAAATGCAATGAAGCCACTGCCATGTGATTGGTTGAGTAGATCATTGCATTAAGGAGAAATTTAACGGGTGTTCCTAATAATCCTTTAGGTGAGTGTAGATCAAATACACCATGGTGGCAGAGCAGAAATGTTGGAGCAGTAACACTGGAGCATGATTAAAAACTCTGGAATTGTGCACAAAGAAGTGAGACACATGAAACTGTTTACATTTTTGCCACTTTCCTGTTTTCCATTAAGTTCTGCAGAGACTTGACTGCAGTAGAAGTGGCCCATCATGGACATGAAAGGTCCCCTTCAAGACGCCAACCACCTGCTTCATAATATAGATACACCTAGAGACTTGTTTATTTATAAAAAAATGTCTTTAACACTGTCAGATAGTATGGCTACACAGCTTTCAGGATGTGAAAAGAAAGTATTGGTGTTAAATATATTCTTGATTGTCTGAGTGTTACTGGTATTGGAGTCACACACTGTTTGGCTATTTGACATGTATTGGGTAAACCAGTGGTTCGCAAACCTCTCCCCAAGTACCCCCAGCAAGTCTATGTATTTAAACAACCCCTGAAGCTAGCTAACCTGATTCAACTTGACTACAAATCAACAACTCTTTGATTACTAGATCTAGTGAACTAGTTCTGGGCTACAGTTAAACTGTGGCCTGTCTGGTGGTACTTGAGAGGTTTGGGAACCACTGGAGTAAAACATTTGTATTGACCAATATCTAAACATGTAAAAGAAAATGATTATATAATTACCAATTTGAATCTTAACACTGGCTTTGATTCTAGATTTTTCAATCCTCCCTGGGAGGTTGCATCCTGCCGCAGGTGAACATAGGGGTTAGCAGATCAGTCAGGGTCAAGTTGTTATAGGATCTGAAACAAATGTGTAACACAAAAACCCCTTTACAGTTTTAATCATTTGGTGCAGCGATACTCATTCCATGTTCCTGTGAGATGCTATTCTGTCAATTTTTGTTGCAAATCAAATTTCGCACAGGTGATGCTAAACATTACTAGAATTAAATGCCAACTCAGGGTAATCGTAACTAGGGTTGGATGGAAAACTTACAGACAGGAATGCTGAGCTTTCCAAAATTCACAGGCGAAGGGAAAAAATTAAAAATCTATCTAATGTCTATGTTATACCTAAATCGCTTGAAGTAGGTCAAATTATTTTACTATCTCGCTCATCAGGCAGCTCGCTCAGGAGAGCAGGGTAGGGGTAGCGCGCGTGTATATGGAAGTGTCCCGCTATGCGAGAGATACGTTTGTGGAGTGAGTATTTGCTTGTCAACAAATGGTCTTTCACATTATAAACTCTTAAATAGGGAAGTTAAATTGCTTTTTGTCCATAATATTTTGTATAACAAAAGCCAGCTCCATGGTTTCCTAACATTTCTTTGCCAACAAGGAGAATGCCAGCTTTCTATATGATCTCTGGTGTGCGAGGTGGCATTCAAATTGTCGAAATAATAATGCAGACTTCTTTTTCCAACTTCACAAGTTGCTCTATGAATACGTTCTCAATTAGCGGAAGATGTCAGATTAAGAAAATATAATTGATAGAGCCATGCTGTTATGAATTTAAAAGTCTGCATTGACAACCTGGGTGTGCTTTCCCCTCTCCCCAGCACTACCAATTAACACCAAAATGGCCGGGTAAAGGGAGTTCACACCTAAACTCTCATGAATAAATTAAAAACAAAAAAGTAAAACGTATTCCTTATGGTTATTGGTTATTTATGATGTCCTTTACAGGTTTAAAATAAAAACTTCCCGAAACGGATGAACCCAGCTGTAACGTTCCCCAGTTCCCCTTCCCTGGAATCTACAACTTCCTATTCTAAAACTACATTTCCCACAAACTGGACTCTGTAACATTTCCTGTTCCCTCTCACAGAGAACTACATCTTCCCCTTCCTGAACTTATCAGAACTACAATTCCCTATACCCGGACTCAATCAACCTATTTCTGTACACCTGCTCTACCCCAGTCAGTATATAGGACACACACAATCCATTGCCTCTTTGCGAGGTATTGTGAGTATTGATTTTCTTCGTACTGTGCATTCTATTCATGTATTGTTGTTCCCATCTAACCCTTACATTGTTATTGAAGTCTTTTGTCTTGAGTTATCCCCTGTACCTTCCCTTTAGTTATTCTGCCTTGTATTCTCTAATCTGCCTGTCTAAGAACCCAGTTAGTTACATGGAAATCTGCGTGTCCGACTGCATAACCTTCAGTACCTGTGTATAGCCTGTAATTCTACCTGCTTTAACGCTCCCTTTTAGAAAAGTATGGAATAAACATTATTATTATTATTATTATTATTTTTATTATTATTATTATTATTATTATCCTTATCTACATCCTGGAGTAATCATTACACCAGCCTTGTACTTTTACTTTGGACTTTTTACAATGCTAAACATTTGACACAAAATGTGTTAGAGCAATATTAACACATTAATTGTGCTGTCTCTTATTAATAGTTTTAAGAGTATGGTGATTTGTTTGTCTCATTGGGGGAAAATGCCTTGTGCCGCCCCTGAGCAGGTGCGCACTCTCCCCTCCCAACACCTCAATTCAGCCTCGAACGAGTGTCTATTTCGCTTCAAACACTCGCTTTATTCGCAGGTCCTATTCGCTTTGAACATGCGAGTGGATTCAGATTGTCCAAGCGTCCAACTAGCCGCGATAGAAGTGAATTTCACGCTCAATTCGCGTTTGGTCTGAACGTAGCATAAGAACTCATACCGAAGCCATTTGGACCTCAGAGAGGGATTAACATATAAAATTCAGAGACAAGCTGGCGCCTGGATAATCAGTACTAGTTACAGTACTAGTTACAGGAAAAACACCCAAATATTTATAAATGAAAACCATGGACATTTTTAGGGATGCCTAAACTTTTACATACGACTGTATGTTGAATCCAAGATTGCAGCCATTGGTGAGATTTAAACGAATGCTATCTAATTGGACCAATAGGAAATCAGTATTAAGTTTTCTGTAGTGACATCATTCTCTGTATGAAAATGAATGTTATCTTATTGTGGTTAGCTTTCTCTGCAGTGACAACTCGGCATTAACATTAAATACTCCATTCAACACATTATTTGGACTGTGAGTAAATTAATTTGATTTGAGTACATGCATTTAGTACACAACAATATCCGCACTGTGAATGTTGCCTAATCACTGAACTATCACTACGCCAAATCTGAGGAGCTGGCCAAAATAAAAAACATGGCGGACAATTTCTCTCCAAGTCTCAACACCAACTTCCAAATAAGAGATTAACATTCACTCACCATAATAACATCGTTGCTGATGTAGACATGCTAGCCAGCCATAGAATTTAAGTAATTCCAGCCATTTCGTAATAGTGTTTTTTTGTGACAAAGTGAAAGCTAGCTAATAAAGCATGGGACTGTAGTATGTCAACATACTGGAAGCCGCCTTATTGACGTTAGCCTATACTACATACTGTGGCAACATCAAGCCGTGACTAGTTGGTCATAGCTAGCAATGTGATCGGCTGGCCACGGATTTTAGAAAGATATTAAATTTTTAGCTGACAACTGGTGACATCTGGAATTGCTTGCTACATGGACCAGCGAAATGCATTTCTTTCACTTGCCTGGGATCCCGCACAAAGTCGCCTCGACCTACTACTATTAGTTATGTTTTCCCTCATCCTTCAGTGTTGGTTTTTGTATCAGTGTTGTATCCCAAAAACTTGATGAGACACCTTGAGATGTACTCACTGACTTCTGAGGAGAATATTCCATATTTATTTCATTACCCATCAACCTTAACATCTTAAACCGTTCTTTTCACTTTCACATTATACACCCTGGATTTTCCCGAACCCTTTTCCTCCACCACCCCTTGGAGAGTGAAGAACAGACTCCTTAACAAACTAGTAGAAATTACACACAAGACAAATGTATATTAGTGCTGCACCATGCATATCATGGGTTGGGTTGTGTACCCATCTATACCTAGACCACTTTTTTCATGATTTCAAAATATCAAGAAATGCAGTTTTTACAGCTTTGAAAGATGGTCTCTGAAAGACGAAGTAGCCTACCATTCTCATTAGTGATATTCAGTGCCACTATTTAGCTGAAATACTTCTCCATGCAGTTATTTGAATCAGACTTACAAGTTACTATTATTGTTCTGCCTACATTTTATTTATATTTTCTGTAAATTGTTGAGGCATACAATTGGTTTCCCAAATTATCTATCTCTCCCGCTGTCATTCATAGTCACTTGAAATGCGCAAATCATTTTATGATTGATTGTGGAAACACATTAGGCTATTGGCCAGTACCTGCATACATGAAGTCTGCCTGTATTCAGAACTTTTAGTTTCCAGACAAGACTAAGCATCATGGCTTTTAATGGATGTATTTAAATGTCTTCAGATAAACAATTTAAAGGAATGCAAATTGCAATGAAAAACTACACAGATGTTAGCTTGACTGCGTTAGCCATAGTGTCAGTACAATACTAGGCTAGTAGGCTGTCTGTTGACAGTGTCAAGTCTGTATCAACCAAAAATGAGAATTGCATAAATAAATGCATCACTAAAGCCTACTGGAAAATGTTTTCCATTTAAATTAAATCTTAATGTACATAAGTATTGAGACCTTAATACAAACAATCTAAATGATTAGCTTAAATAGGTACAACATTTTTATGTGGTTTACTAACATGGTGTGGGGTAATTAATGTTAGACGATAACCGCATGCCTCGCAACCATTTTCTGTTGCAAAAAATAGTCATTAACATTTGTTTTTCACAAATAAAATGTTGGAAACCATTTCATAAGCACATTAACATACTCCAGCCTGAGCGTTAGGGGAATAGCCACACTCCTCAGCGCACTACATATTTTTTCAGATTTTTAAATATCAAGAAATATTGTTTTAACAGCATTTGTAAACAGGTCACTTGAAAGAGGAAGTAGTTCCGATTTTATGGTTCGAATTCTACAAATAGCACCTTTAAATACTGTAGCCTATTATTGGATCAAATGTGGTCAGCAGTCAATGATCACACTGCATAATAGTTTAGTATCATATAGTGGAAGGTGTATTCATTTCCACACTTGGGAAATGTGTGCACAGGCGGTGGGCCGGTCTGCGATTTTCAGTCCCAGTCCGACACGGATCATAAGTGTTTCTTTTGAAAAGTCCATCCTTCCAATGTGCAATATTTTCAGAAGACCAGTGACTGAGAAGACCAGTGACTGAGAAGACCAGTGACTGAGAAGACCAGTGACTGAGAAGACCAGTGACTGAGAAGACCAGTGACTGGATCATAATTCAAGCATCTGGTAGCTTGAACACAATCAAGCCTACAAGAAAGACTTGTGGTTAAAACTGCCGCGCAAGAAAATATTATTTCCGCGCCTACATACGCGTGCACAACACAATGTTTGGAGTGAAGTTATTCAAGCAATGAATCCTGCAAATGCAACTAGGACTGTAAGAAATACAGAAGAATATATATTTGCTTTTGATACTTACATACTCCTTGCCTTTGCCATTGGACTAATTGGAGTATTTGGGTTTTGCAACAATATTATTGTCATCGTTCTCTACCACAAATTCAAGAGACTCCGGACGCCAACAAATTTGTTAATAGTTAACATAAGTGTAAGTGACTTGCTGGTGTCTGTTATTGGAATTAACTTTACGTTTGTTTCGTGCATCAAAGGCGGGTGGGTCTGGAACTCCGCAACATGCGTCTGGGACGGATTCAGCAACAGCTTATTTGGTTGGTATGATATTTTTCTTCAGTCCTTCGTGGTGTGGTACCTATTACCAAGACGACTCACACATGAATACCTATAAAATATGTCTAATTGTTTTTCTCCACGTTTTTAATTTAAATTGTGTTTCATGATTATTATTAATCAATTAGTTCAAACCCTTGAATAAGTTAAGTGTGTCAAGCATTGAATTTCCAAAACACTCTGATAAGACAGCATATCTGCAGAGGACAGCATATCTTGCTCGAAGGGAGAAATGTTTGCCCTCATTCTTCCCTTCAAAAAATAAAATGAACCTGGTCGTTATACGGATGTGAATGTTTATAACGACTATGTACAATTACTGAATTTGGTTTGAAAAGTTAAATCTGGTTCGTTTCAAAGAAATGTCGGAAATGCGCGCGTATAGCCTCTTTACGCACAAGAACATCTGGAAATTTTAACAAGTGTCTATTGTTTTCTACTGAATCATATGTATTTTATTTTAACCATGTTACATGGCAAATAGGCTAAATAATGACTGTCAATTTCATCCATTTACGGTTGCCGAAAAACGCAGCACCTTCACACATCTTTTTTTTACATATGACCTTGTTGACCGCTTAATTTGAATGCGAGTTTCCAAAATAATATAGGCATAATAACTATATTGGTGAATATCCGAGAATCGCTTAATAGTCTGGTATCAGATATTTATTGAGTTAGTCGCATAATTCTGCTAATGAGTGGTGTGTGCACGTCCTCTAAGCGCGCTCCCTCTCCACCAGTTCTCTCTTCATCCAAAAAGAAATTATTTACTGTTGTTGGATGGATAGAGCACATGGGCATTAGACATCTTGTTACTGCACCCAATATCACATTCGTATTTGGGTTAATAAAACGTCAGGGGCTTTTCCAATTGCACAAATATTGCCACAACATGTGTTGCACAATAAGTGTTCAACGTTAAAAACCTTTTGAGACTATTCTTCTAAATTTAATTAAATGAGATACCTTTAAACCTTTCATGCATTATAGAGTTGTCCTGTGGACCTGTTTAACCTATTAGATATGTGTCATCGTTGATGAATCATGTAAAGGGTATTGTTAAAATAAATAAATTGTTAATTAAATGGGACCAATACATTTTATGAAGATTTTTGTGGGTGGAATGCATATATGTAAAACAGGTGTGCTATGCTTTATTTAAATCTTTGATCAAAATGTTCTTTGTGTGTATGTGTGTTGACAGAATGAAATGCCCAAACAACAGGACACCTATCCTATTATTTCGCTGGGGAAGACACTAATGAGGCTAGGTGATTGCCAATAGGTTATTTATGAATTTCTTATTTTTTCAATTTTTTGAAGGATCAACTGTGATTCTAGTGTTTACACATCAACTATACTCACCAGCTACTTCATTAGGTACACCTGTTTAACTGCTTGTTAACACACACATCTAATCAGCCAATCACGTGTCAGCAAGTCAATGCAATTAGAAATGTAGACATGACGATCTGCTGAATGTAGACAAGACAATCTGCTGAAGTTCAAACCAAGCATCAAAATGGTAAAGAAATGTGATTAAGAGACATTGACTGTGGCATGGTTGTTGGTGACAGACAGGCTGGCTTGAGTGTTTCAGAAAGTGCTGATCTACTGGGATTTTACTGCACAACCATCTCTACAGACAATTGTCAGAAAAAGAGAAAATATCCAGTGAGCAGCACTTCTCTGGGCAGATATTCCTTGTTGATGGCAGAGGTCAAAGAAGAATGGTCAAACAGGCTGATAGAAAGGCGACAGTAAATCAAATAACCATTTGTTACAACCATGGTATGCAGAACAGCATCTCTAAATGCACAACACATCAATCCTTGTAGCAGATGGCCTACAGCAGCAGAAGACCACACTGGGTAGTGGTTACCACTCTAGTCAGCTAAGTACAGGAAAATTAGGCTATAGTTGGCAGGTGCTATAATGGTGTAGCACACTTTGAGCCCATTAATACCCATTGAGCATCTTTTAAATGCTACCTAAGTATTGTTGCTGACCATGTCCATCCCTTTATGACCACAGTGTACCCATCTTCTAACTCACCATAGCACAAAGTTTACAACATTTCAAATAGGTTTCTTGAACATTGAAATTAGTTCATTGTACTACAATGGTCTCCACAGTCAACAGATCTCAATCCAATCAAGCACATTTGGGATGTGGTGGAACGGGAGACTTGCATCATGGACGTGCAGCCGACAAATCTGCAGCAACTGCATAAAGCAATAATGTCAATATGGACCAAAGTCTCAGAGGAATGTTTCCAGAATCTTATTGAATGGAAAAAAGGGATCCAACCCGGTAATATCAAGGTGTACCTATTGAAGTGGCCAGTAAGTGTATAGTTTCAATGTTTGCATCAATTCCACACCCCATATTGTTTTTTGTTTTTTTGCGTGCACAACCACACCTACAAGCCCACGGACAGAGAAACTCAAACCCACTCTGGACAGATTAAGTTTCAAAAGCCCCACTGGATGATTGTATACAGACCAGCCGCGGTCGGTGGATCTTAATTGGGGAGGATGGGCTCATATTACGCTCGGGACCGGAGCGAATGGAACGGTGCGCAAAATAAAAAAACACTGGGTTTTGTGCGTTGCGCTCCATTCACTCCGGTCCCGAGCGTAATATGAGCCTGTCCTCCCCAATTAAGATCCACCGACCGCGGCTGATACAGACTATAGATATGACATACATACTTCTTACACTCATACACACACACATATAATCTTTTTCCTGATGTGGACAGATGCATAGCTGTACATGTATTAGGTTGTCCCTTTATCAAAGTTGAGCTAACCCACGCTCTTAACTGGCCACATGTCAGGTAAATTAGTGGATGATTTCTGTGTATTCATTATGGCCATATGTACGGTGTTAGGACTAATTCTATATGAGCATCTCATGAAACCGTTATAAAACAATTTAGGATTCAAATTCTATGGTTCTACCCCAGAATGTTCCATATGAGCTCATGCCACTCCAGTGCTTACAGGTCAGTATGACATAAGGAGAAAGTTTTAGGAATATGCTGGAAGATGCCTGAATGTTTAGGATGCCCACTGACGACATGTAGGCCAAGAGCTCAGTCTCATAAGATAAGGGCAAGTAGACAGGGAGAAAAGGTTCTGCATGATGCTTGAATGTGCTAGAATGTCTGAAATCATGAGGACAACTATAAAGAGCAGGAGATGTTTATTTATCTTGGCCAATCAGAGCAAACAGCTAACAATACCGACCTGATGTGAAACTTGCCCTATTCCCCAGGATTGCCTGGGGGGGTGCATACTAAACTGAAACCATATCTGACTAAAGACTTGTTATTTGACAAAGGAGCGTTTTCCGGCTACCAGCTGTCTTAACCGGCCACTTTTCAAACCCCCCAGTGGTGTAGGATTTGGGGGAACACACCAACATCTTATCATATTGGCCAAGTATATTGTTTATTATTGTAGCTATACCATTTACACACTGTAATAGGCATGGCCTACTGTATATAGGGATTTTAAATACCCTGTAAGCTAGTCATTTCTCAGTGTCATTCCCCATCTCCCTCTCTTCCAGGCATTGTCTCCATCATGAGTCTCTCAGCACTGGCTTATGAGCGATACATACGTGTGGTTCATGCACAGGTTGTGGACTTCCCCTGGGCCTGGAGGTGCATCGCCCATATCTGGCTCTATTCTCTGGCCTGGACCGGGGCTCCTCTCCTGGGGTGGAACCGCTACACCCTGGAGATACACCAGTTAGGCTGCTCCCTGGACTGGGCATCCAAGGACCCCATGGATGCCTCTTTTATCCTCTTGTTTTTTTTGGCCTGCTTCTTTGTCCCGGTGGGGATTATGATCTACTGCTATGGAAACATTCTCTACACAGTGCGAATGGTAAGAACAAGTCTTCACTGTTGTTTCATGGTTATATCAGTGTAGTTGGTAATTATTCATCATCTTTTTTAGAGCTAATGAGGTAAAGTCCCTGTAATATATAATTAATAAAACTAAAACATATACATGAATGCCTAATACACGATCCAGAAGAAAAACAAATAAGCACATTTATTGTGCAATGTTTTAGATGACTACAAACCTACATTGACATGTTTGGTCTATTATCACATATGTATGACCACTAATATTTTGACTTTTATTTTTCACAGTACTTTCTGTTATTTTTCTCATTATCTTCCAAAAATCCTTTTTCCTCACTTTTAGTTGATTCAAATTATTAACTCCTGGGGCAGACTGTGAACAATAACAATTCTATAAACCGTCACATTGTTCCTCTTGTTCCTCCCCCACCGACACATCCCCGCCCCCTTATGTCCCCTATTTTTATCCAGTTAATAATTACATTCCAGAAAATGTGACACAGGTCCTCTAGGTTAAAAACAGACTAGCCCATATGGCATTTTCTGGAAATGCCAGACAGCCAGTCCGCAAAGATAGATCTGGTACTCTAGTGCTGTCTAAATATACCTTTCAAGGTAATGGTCTTTAGAATGTAACATACCATCAAATCAGTGTTGGTTACGGACTTTAGCATTAGAATCACCCTTCTCCATGAGCCAAAAGCAGCCATATGTTTCATTATTCACATCAGCCACTGATCACCAGCAGACTGGGTTTACACGGTAGGGAAGTGTACAGTTGCTATGGAGAGGAGAGTATGGTGTGGGGATGTGTGCATGTTTTTTTGTATGTGATACCATTTTTGTCTTTGTTCATGTGCTGTATGTTTGCGTGCATGTACAGTTGCAATCAAAATTATTCAACCCTTCTTGCTAATTTATTTTCAAACTTTACAGAATTTCAGCTGTTTGATATGAACAAATCAAACAAAAGCAATTGAAATAACTCAACAAAATGAATGCAGTGATTTCCCCAAATTCAACTGCAAATGCAACTAATGATGAATTCTCCATTCTCAAACTATTCAACCCCTTCATGGCAAGCATCATTAGTACTTAGAGCACCCTTTTGCTGTTATGACCTGCTGCAAACAAGATGCAAAGCCAGACACCAGCATCTGGCTGTGTTCCTGAAGAATTTTAGCCCATTCCTCATGAGCAATGACCTCCATTTCAGTAGTATTCTTGGGTTTGCGTACTGCAACCACCTTCCTCAAATCCCACCACAGATTTTCTATGGGGTTCAAGTCAGGTGACTATGATTGCCACTGTAAAATATTCCAGGACTTTTGCAACCAAGCCTTGATGAAATTTGAGGTATGCTTAGGATCATTGTCGTGTTGGAAGGTCCAATGATGCCTAAGCTTCAGCTTCCATACAGATGGCATGATATTTTCTCCAAGAATTCTCTGATACAGTACTTCAACGAATCCTACTTGCCTTCCACGCGCTGTAGGTTTCCTGTGCCAGAGGATGCAAAGCAGTCCCAGAGGATCACCTAGCCACCACCATGCTTAATTCATCTTCCTCCAGACATACCACTGATCCATTGTTCCACAAAACAGAATCCCAAAACCTCTGTGGCTTCTTTTTATGATTTTGAGATATTGGACCAACTTTCCTTGTGCTTCTGGGTCAGTACTGATGTTCATCAGACTTGGCATGGAAACCTTCTGCATTTAGTACACACCTTACTGTATTCACTGAAACCTCAATGACTTTTGCCACCAAGTCTTGCTGCAGGTCTTTTGCAGTCACTCAAGGGTTTTTCACAACCTGCCATCTCAGTAATCTGGTAGCAGCCGTTAATAGCTTCCTTTTTCTGCCTTGTCCAGTTAGTGTTCCCACTGTTCCCTTAACTTTGAACTTGCTTCCAATGGTGTCCCTGGGAACATTCAGTGCTTTCACTATCTTTTTTTTATCCTGTTCCTTGTTTGTGAAGGGCGATGATAACTTCTCTTAACTTTTTGGACCATTCTATTGACATAATCATGTTTCTTACACACCGTCACATGTGACACTCAGCAAACCCCTAGCCAGTTTAGGTATTTCATATGTTCCAGCTCCAGCACACCTGTGGCAATTAATGAAGCCCTTGATTAGTTGCATCAGGTGGGTTTTCTTCAGACGACACCTGTTTTGCATATTGGTGCTGATGTGATCGATTTTATTCAGGCGGTAGAATAACTTTGAGACAGGAGAAGATATAATGAGTAGCATTTTCAGTTTGATTTGGGGAAACCATTTATATTGCAACTGTATGTAAAAACAAATGTATTATTTCAACATTTGTTGTCAATTGAACCAGATAGCTACCAATATCTGTGTAACTGCTTGTTCTGTCTTGGCTTCCTTACTTATTTACAATGCATCTTTAAAAGAGTGTAATTGGGGGGGACTTAGGGTGTATTAACAACGTGATTGGACTGCAGCCCACATCACCATGGCATCAACCCTGCCTATGTTTGCTAAGGGTACTCTTAAAGAACTCAAAACCGTTTTTAGAACAAACCTATGAATCACTTCTACAGGGAACTCTCAGAGAAATGCTCTCTTAGGGCGTTTTCACACATATCTCATTTGGTCCGGACTTTCAAACTTTTCAGTTTGGTCCGAACCAAAATTGCAGGTGTGAAAGGTGCCTCGGACCATGGTCCGGATCAAAAGACCAAATTTTGGTCGATCAAAAAGGTGGTCTCGGTCCGGACAAAACTGAACCATGGTTCGGTTCGTTTGGATCATGAATTTGTTTTTTGGATGGTTCGGACTTTCGAACCAATTACAGGAAGTTAGGCAACTACGAACCATAGAAGAACAACAAACTCAGGAAGAAAACGCTAGAAAAAGCAGAGATGAATCGTGGAGAGAGGAGATTAGATATTTCATTTCAATTTGGTCAAACGAAATCATTCAAATACATTTCTCGTGAGTTCTGTGCTTGTAGTTTGTGCGGACGTTGATGCTGCTGGTAGTAATACTATAACGGAATCAGGATTTGCGAATTCATTTGTTCATTCATTTTCATTCATACGGAAAAAGAAAAAACAACACGCCAACGTCAGACACATGCCCGTCTACTCACCAATCAAAGGGAGAAGCAACACACGTATGTGATGATGACAGGCCATAGATATGTCATAGAAAGTTCTTTAGTGCGCTAGCAAAATCACTGTGTGAAACCAAAAAGAAAGGGATCAAATGTATACAATGTAATTAAACACGAACGTTGGTTCGGATCTTGGTACGGACTTTTAGGTGTGAAAACGCCCTAAGAATTCTTGTAAAAATCTAAAGAAAAAATTATATTTGCATGCTTCTAAAAACTGTTATGTGACCACTAAAGACCTCATAGCCCAGTGGAAATTAAATCAATGTCTTATGTCAGGAAGTGGGCCAAGTCAGTCAGTGGCCAAAAATGGATTAACTTATTATAATGATCAGGCTTGAGTGAGTGAGCCAGACAGAGAACGAGTCATAATTTATACCCTAATAGAAATTACATGAATTTGATGTAAAGAATTGGGGCCAAATCATTCAGTGGCAAACACTTAATTTACTAACTATACTGATAGGGTGTGAGTGCATGAACCAAATAACCACATCAAAATCAAAGTAAAAATCTGACAAATGCAAAAAAATAGAACCAGAAGTCAAAAGATACAGACAGTATGATTCATTCAAATAAAAGGTATACATGAAAGTTTGGCTACAATTTATAATGAACAAGAATACATGAAGTACAAATTAAACTCCAATGTACTATTATTTATCCATGTAAAATTTTTACAATGTACCAAAGAAATTGGATGCATCCTACAAATAAAATTGTAGCGTATACATTTAGAGGTCTTAATTATTCTTTATTGTCTTATGTTCATCTGATAGGTATAACGTTAAATTCCTTGGTAATTAAAAGAAATTAGGCCCCCGTTTTCCTTTTGGTATTATTTGTGAACACCATTTGTCAAACAAATTCACATATGGATCCGTAGGCTGAATTAGGGATGGAATGTGACAATTGTAGGATTTTCCTGTGTTGCTTTATCATTTCAAATTTTAAAATTGTTCAGAAAGACCTGAATTAACATTCACATGCAGAGGCGCTTCTGTTCAGAAATATGTGTAAGGGCAGAGCATTAAAGTGCCATTCAATGTACATTTTATGTCAACAGAAGGGAAATAATTGTTATGATCACCCTATTCAACGACCAATTCTAAAGAGAACATTTAAGCAAATGATAATGAAGTTCTCTATCATCATACTTCACAGCTCCGCTCCATCCAGGATCTTCAGACAGTGCAGATTGTTAAAATCTTGCGCTACGAGAAGAAGGTGGCGGTCATGTTCCTATTGATGATTTCCTGTTTCCTGGTATGCTGGACACCCTATGCCGTGGTGTCCTTGATGGAAGCTTTCGGCAGGAAGAACATGGTCACCCCTGGATTTGCCATTATCCCATC
>JACXGM010020244.1:0-18044 GCA_016801145.1 Umbra pygmaea | reverse complement strand
CTTGTTAATGTTAATATACACTGTTTGTTACATGTTAATACACAATGCTTGTTAATGTTAATATACACTGTTTGTTACATGTTAATACACAATACTTGTTAATGTTAATACACACTGTTTGTTACATGTTAATACACAATGCTTGTTAATGTTAATACACACTGTTTGTTACATGTTAATACACAATGCTTGTTAATGTTAATATACACTGTTTGTTACATGTTAATACACAATACTTGTTCATGTTAATACACACTGTTTGTTACATGTTAATACACAATGCTTGTTAATGTTAATATACACTGTTTGTTACATGTTAATACACAATGCTTGTTAATGTTAATATACACTGTTTGTTACATGTTAATACATAATACTTGTTAATGTTAATATACACTGTTTGTTACATGTTAATACATAATACTTGTTAATGTTAATACACACTGTTTGTTACATGTTAATACACAATGCTTGTTAATGTTAATACACACTGTTTGTTACATGTTAATACACAATGCTTGTTAATGTTAATACACACTGTTTGTTATATGTTAATACACAATGCTTGTTAATGTTAATATACACTGTTTGTTACATGTTAATACACAATGCTTGTTAATGTTAATACACACTGTTTAGTACATGTTAATACACAATGCTTGTTAATGTTAATATACACTGTTTGTTACATGTTAATACACAATACTTGTTAATGTTAATATACACTGTTTGTTACATATTAATACACAATGCTTGTTAATGTTAATACACACTGTTTGTTACATGTTAATACACAATGCTTGTTAATGTTAATATACACTGTTTGTTACATGTTAATACACAATACTTGTTAATGTTAATATACACTGTTTGTTACATGTTAATACACAATGCTTGTTAATGTTAATATACACTGTTTGTTACATGTTAATACACAATGCTTGTTAATGTTAATATGCATATTGTTTGTTACATGTTAATACACAATACTTGTTAATGTTAATATGCATATTGTTTGTTACATGTTAATACACAATGCTTGTTAATGTTAATATGCATATTGTTTTTTAATGTTAATACACATATTGTTTGTTTATGTTAACACACATATCGTTTGTTAATGTTAATACACATATTGGTTGTTACATGTTAATACACATATTGTTTGTTTATGTTAACACACATATTGTTTGTTAATGTTAATACACATATAGTTTGTTACATGTTAATACACAATGATTGTTAATGTTAATACGCACTGTTTGTTACATGTTAATACACAATGCTTGTTAATGTTAATATACATATTGTTTGTTAATGTTAATACACATATTGTTTGTTACATGTTAATACACAATGCTTGTTAATGTTAATATGTATATTGTTTGTTAATGTTAATACACATATTGTTTGTTTATGTTAACACACATAGTGTTTGTTAATGTTAATACACATGTGTTTATTAATGTTAATACACATATTGTTTGTTACATATTAATACATAATGCTTGTTAATGTTAATATGCATATTGTTTGTCAATGTTAATAAACATATTGTTTGTTAATGTTAATACACATATTGTTTGTTAATGTTAATATACATATTGTTTGTTTATGTTAACACACATATTTTTTGTTAATTTCAATACACATATTGTTTGTTAATGTTAATACACATATTGTTTGTTACATGTTAATACACAATGCTTGTTAATGTTAATATGCATATTGTTTGTTAATGTTAATACACATATTGTTTGTTAATGTTAATGCACATATTGTTTGTTAATGTTAATACACATATAGTTTTTTACATGTTAATACACAATTATTGTTAATGTTAATATGCATATTGTTTGTTTATGTTAATACACATATCGTTTGTTAATGTTAATACACATTGTTTGATACATGTTAATGCACAATGCTTGTTAATGCCAATACGAAATTGTTTGTTAATGTTATTACACATGTTGTGTTAATGTTAATACATGTATTGTTTGTTTAGGTTAATACACATATTGTTGGTTAATGTAAATACATATATTGTTTGTTAATATTAAAACGCATATTGTTTGTTACATGTGAAAATACATACTGTTTGTTAATTTTAATATACATACTGTTTATTAATGAGGGCTATTGTCTGACAAACAGACCTGCATATTATATGCCAGTGTTGTGACCATTGTACATTTAAGATTCACTGATTTACTTGATTCTTGTTTTACTTAATAGTTTATTCTGATTTCTAATGAAGAATCAATCATAACAAATCCTCAGAGAGTGTATTTCCTGACAAAATGTGAAATGTTATAAGTTTAGAGCTATTTCAAATATTAAAACATTTTTTCTTGTTTTCTAAGACATCACCAACATACACTTCCTGTTTAGAGAGGACACCTGGAGCTGAGGCCTTACAGGGCACAACACTGGTGTCTACTATAAGGGAACTATGCCATTACATGTCATTGATATTTTATTGTCTTGATGTGCTCAAATGTAAACTGGTGAAAATCTAAATTGTTGACATCCACCTTTGCTACAGACAACCTCTGACTGATCACCTTTGATGGGAGGTTCATGAGAAGCTGCTGATTTGTAAAAATAATAGCTAACTTAGCACCAGTAGTATGTTAGCTTGTTATTTATGAACTTAGCAAAAGTAACTACTTAGCTAGCTTTTGGTGGAACATATGCAGTGCTTAGTGTGTATTAGCAAAGTAGCATCCATATCCCATTTGTTTAACATACATTTTCTATGGCTTCCTCAGTTACATTTTTCAACCATACATAATATTGCTGATATGCTCATTGGTCAAGTTGTTGGCGAGCAAATTGGATCTTTGTCTAAATGTCCATCTGTTTGTATGTTACTTTCACTGTTTTTCCTTACTTTGCAGCCTTTTGCAATGGCTCAACAGCATTTTCATCACTGGATAAAGGAATCACACCAACGCTCTCACTCACCTCCACATTCTCTGGCAGTTCATTTGGACTAATTCATCAACACTCTATGAAATAGCTGTTAGAGGAAGGGCCAAAAACTATAGGCCTTTTCAACTTTTATCTTTTCATTTTAACATACAGTAAATATGGTTATGCAATTTGAATTCCATATTATGTGCGTTCACAAATGCTGACCCCCAGCCATTGATTTATCTCGAGGGGATGAGTAAACAGCGTCGATCAATGTGGTGTTGATATTACAAACAATTCCAGACAAACCTTAGTTAGGTGTATAATGCTGATGGCCAGAAAATGTCAAATTGAATGAACACAAGTCTTTTTCTTCTGAGAATTTGCCTGATCATCAGTCCGTCTTGCTTGGACAAGTACACAAGCAGGTGCACCTGGACGTATCCATGTAAAACGTCTTTCAAGAGCTCAGGGCTTAGGGTCGTGGGCTGTCTACTTTGCGTTTGGACTACTGCCTCTGTGTTAGGTTGTTGTTGGCCTCTGTTTCTGGACGAAACTATTGGAAATCGAAGCAAAGTTCAGTGGAGGCATATCTAATTGCTTTGGGAGCACCGTATGGCCGCAGACCGACAGCTCAGCGCAGGAAAATAAGAGAAGCACATCACTTGGACGCTGAACGAATTTAACAAACAACAACAAAAAATGCCGATTTGTTCCTTGGCTACACTTGGAAGTGGACCCATACTGTCTACTGTATGTTCAACTTAGTGGTGCATTGTTAATTGTGGTTATAAGTCAAAAGGCTTGAATAGACTAGCGTCAGCATAGCCCATTAGTCATTGTAAAGGAGGTGCATTGGCCCAAATACAGACAAATGCCCGGGGTGCTCTGGAATTAATACCGGCTTTACAGGTGGTCTAACTCAGAAAGCCATAGGAGAGAGCTACACACGCGTGTTGATGCCGTGCCAACTCATCATCTCACTGCAAAGGCAATTTGGTATACAGTGTTGTTTTCATTAAGTTTTCATTTAACCTTTACATTACAACCACAATGTGGACTAAAAATGGCTTTAGTTTAGTTTCTTACCTAAGGTGTGTCTTGCATGAATACCTAGCTTTAGACTAGCCTCTGGACTAAAATCTAGCTGTGGTCTAGTCTCTGCACTGATACTGTATGTAGCTATATCACATATCACATATCAGTCAGTGGACTAATATGTGGTTTCTTTCTAGTCACTGAACTAATATTTAGTTTTTGTCTTGTTTCTGGATAAATATGTAGCTTTAGCCTAATCTGACCTAATATTTAGCTTTAGTCTCTGGATAAAGTTAGCTTTTGTTTTGTCTCTGGACAAAAATGTAGCTTTAGTGTAGTCTCTGGATGGATATGCAATTTAGTCTGGTCTCTGTGCTAATATGTAGTTTTAGTCTCTCTTTTGATTTGATTTTTATTTATTCGACCAACTAGCAGTGAACAATACACTAATTTCATTTGTCAATGAATACACAATAAAGTTTAAATAAAACTTATTTTCATTGAGGTCCTTGATGTAAAGCACAACTTCACTCCTAGAGACAGGTTACTAATGACTACATTAGTCTGGTCTTTGTTATAATATGCAATGTTGGTGTAGTCTCTGGATTTTAAATTATTATTATTATTTGAATTATATTAAAATGTGGACACATTAAAACATGATATAGTCACTGTCCACTCACAACCCTCCTGTCCAACCACAGTGCCAGAGATCCATTGAAGCTCTAATGTAGTCACAAACCTCCCATCCAGCCACATGGCCAGGGATACATTGGAGCTCTAATGTAGTCACAATCCTCCCCTTCAACCACATGGCAATAGATACAGTGGGGCTCTAATGTAGTCACAACCCTCCCCTCCAACCACAGGGCCAGAAATACAGTAGAGCTCTAATGTAGTCACAACTCTCCACCCACAGCACAGGGCAATAGATATAATATGTCACCACCCTTCCCTCCTATGTATATAATAGCTCTAATGTATATATAGTAGCTTTAATGTAGTCATAACCCTCCACTCCCATACATATAGTAGCTCTAATGTAGTCACAACCCTCCAACCACAGGGCAATAGATATAATATAGATGTAATGTTGTCACCACCCTTCCCTCCTATATATATATAGTAGCTCTAATGTAGTCACAACCCTCCACTCCCATATATATAGTAGCTCTAATGTAGTCACAACCCTCCACTCCCATATATATATAGTAGCTCTAATGTAGTCATAACCCTCCACTCCCATATATATAGTAGCTCTAATGTAGTCACAACCTTCCACTCCCATATATATAGTAGCTATAATGTATTCACAACCTTCCACTCCCATATATATAGTAGCTCTAATGTAGTCATAACCCTCCACTCCCCTATATATAGTAGCTCTAATGTAGTCACAACCTTCCACTCCCATATATATAGTAGCTCTAATGTAGTCACAACCTTCCACTCCCATATATATAGTAGCTCTAATGTAGTCACAACCTTCCACTCCCATATATATAGTAGCTCTAATGTAGTCACAACCCTCCACTCCCCTATATATAGTAGCTCTAATGTAGTCACAACCATCCACTCCTAAAACAAGGCAAGAGATATAATGGAACTCTAATGTAGTACCCACCCATCCAACCACAAGGCAATAAATATAATGGAGCTCTAATGTAGTCACTAACCTCACCACCCTCCATAGTGCCAGATATATATTGGAGCTCTAATGTAGTCACTACTCTCCCCTCCCGCCACAGGGCCAGATATATATTAGAGCTCTAATGTAGTCACTACCCTCCCCTCCTGCAACAGGGCCAGATATATATTGGAGCTCTAATGTAGTCACTAACCTCACCACCCTCCATAGGGCCAGATGTATATTAGAGCTCTAATGTAGTCACTACCCTCCCCTCCCGCAACAGGGCCAGATATATATTGGAGCTCTAATGTAGTCACTAACATCACCACCCTCCATAGGGCCAGATATATATTAGAGCTCTAATGTAGTCACTACCCTCCCCTCCCGCAACAGTGCCAGATATATAGGAGCTCTAGTCACTACTCTAGCCAGTAGGCCAACTCAGTTTTGTTTATATCCGACAGCTCCTGGTGAACCAAATACTCAGCAATTTCCCCCTAGACACCTTTTATCTCCTAGCTTATTCTCTCTTTAGTTTTAGGAAAGATTGGTTGTCTTTTTGTTGAGGATAAAAGCCCAGTGATTTGGCTGTTCTCCTCTAAACCCCTCAATAAAGTGAAAAGACATGAAATGTGTTCTCTGATCATGACAAGCAGACTGTATTAGTCATTAGAATGGTCTGTTCTTTAGTATGACAGAGGATTAAAGGTTAAAACTGACTTCAGCTGAGCTCTGTGTGTCCCTGAATTTGAATGCATTTAATAGGTAGACACATGCATGAATTGCTTTCATTTCAGAACACAGTGCTTTTGTCGTTCCTACAGCTCTCCACATTGCTGTGTACATTTAGCTCCTCTGTCGACTCCACGTTGGCTCTATCACCATTTGAGGTCTGTTAGTTAAGCTGGTTAGACCGACATTCATAGTTTGCCTACATCGTAGATATGGGAAAGGTAGCTCAGCGCGAGTTAGCTAGACTGTCTTTTTTTGTCCACACGGCTGGTCCTGTATTTGCTCATCTGTCAATCTGTTGAAAATATGCTAATGCTGCGACTAAACGAGAGGAGGTAGATGGTAGACGACAAAACGGGTATCACTGTTGTCACGGGGAGCGTGCACCAGGCAGAGCGCTAGGACATTATCGTCGTCCATCGTGTAAATGCAGCAGGCGACAGCACTGTGTATGAGGGGCTGATCTCATTCTGCTGTCTGTGTGTTTCTCTTACCTTTAAATCATCCATAAAATCAACAGACAATCAAGCCATGTTTTAATGGTTGGTACAATGTAACCGTCAAAATATATTTGCTGAAACAGGCGACCGCACCCTTAAAGGTACAATATGTAGTTTTCCAAAATAATAACAAAAGACGTACATGTACATTTCATTCAAAAAAGCAAACATTACTGTACCTATATTATATATATATATATATATATATATATATATATATATATATATATATATATATGTCTTAGTTGTGTGCTTACATTATCCTAAATGTTTCCACCAACTTTCAAACCCAGAGAAATTTGTAATATAATTTGAAGACACGGGACGTTTGATTTTGTCTTCCGTCAAGGGCGTCATATAACCTTTGACTGCTCTAGTTGCTCTAAGTTCCAGGGAACCGCCAAACATAACGTGAATAAAGTTATAATATTTTTAACAATAAATTACTTTGTCAGTGAACATTTGCCAGAGACGCTAGATTGGAAGGTTGTCATTGACGACGATAACAAAACCCATGATCCCACGTTATTTCCTGATGTCATCCAAGTACATATTTTGTTATTGTTTTGATTGAGAGACCCCTAGCGGCCAAAAACTACATATTGTACGTTTAAGGTTGAAGAATGTGAGTGTGTGTATGTTTGTTTGTGTGAGTGTTTGTGAGCAGACAGTTTCAGTCCATGCCACCTGCTCCCCGGTCGACTGAATGCTAAACAGGAAGTTCAACAATCAGCATTTATTTACATGTGCAGATGTGTAAAACACATCTTCACCTGCCTGTATCAAGGTCTACAGAGGAGAATTGGACCAAAAATCAATGCAGAAACAGGCTCATATCTAATGTAGGCCACGGGCCCCCAGAGCACAACAGGGCTGTTCATACCAGGGCAAAAGTTACAGATCAATTCAACATCCCACTGTTATTAATAGAATACTTTTTTATTTTGTTAATCTGCCAGTGGCTCAAGAAAGAGAATGTTAAGGTACGAAAGTTATTTTTACGTTTCTAGCTGGTCACAGAATAAAACAATAAAACGTTGTCTGTTTATCAATACCGCTCTGTCTGTTTTAGAGCCTGCAGTTGGTTTAGGGAAGATTTGCTCACAGCATTTATTTCTCTGATCCATTTTATTGCTATGTGATGTGCTATGACCAAATAAATGTTTCTGGACAATATGTTGGTTTTTTTTGTAAAAGAAATCTAGTGGTAAAGCACTTATATGGACTGAAGAAGCACATCTCAGCTCCCTCGGATGAGCTCTATTTTAAGGTAGTAAATGCAGTGACTCTAATAGGGTTAATGGTCTTTACAGAAAGATCAGATCATCCCTACTCACATGACTCATTTTGTGTGATTATGTGATATTACCCTGTAAGCCTGGATGTATCCATGTCTATTTGTTTGACAAATTACGTGACTGAAGATGTGCGCGAATGTTCCACGCAGACTTAGAGCGTATTAGAAGGCTCTAATCTCATTTGAATGTACATAGCTTCCCGCCTCAGATAAAGATTTCTGTTGTTAGCGCCTTAACCTCGACCTACTCCGGTAACTACCTATGCGGTAAAAAGGCTATGCCACTGCCAGCTCTTTTTTTAAAACCTTGAGCACTCAGAGTCTTAAACTATCATCTCTGTTTTGCTCCCACACCACAGCTCAAACTAAATCATTAGGAAGCTAGCAAATAGCGACCCTAGAAGCCTAACTTGGGCCCCAATCCACCTCACTGTTTTAGCCCTGTAATTTAACCACTTTGCCAAGGCTCTGTCAACTGTACTCTTAGTATTTGAGGCTCGCCAGCTCTCAGCGTGTAAACTGTGCCCCATGCCTGGCCTGAGTGAACCAGGTAGCAACGTTTGAAACACACCCCAGAATCCAGCTAAACAAATTAGGTTCCCATCACGAGAACGGATCCATCAGTTCCTTTCTAAGTGTCAGATATATTGACTCCGGGAACCCCCGTGAGAATAAATGTGGAATTTGTTTTTTCATAACGAGTGCGCAGTACAGACGGACAGAGATGGATAAACGGACAAACGGATAGCAAGACGGAGTGGAAATTGAGCGAAAGACGGGGAAACTAAGCGAGAGGTGAAGGGGGGGGGGTATATGAGAAAGTAGGAAGAGGGAGAAAGAAAAGGAGAGGAAAAAGTAAGACTAGAGGAGCTGGATACAGAGAAGACGGGGCCGGAGACGGAAGAGAGACATCACCCTGGTTGAACTTGTGATCGTCTGTCTCTGCCAAAAAATAAAAAATAAATCTAAACTTAATCAGCAATCAGCATTAATGTTGATGTAGTGCTGTTTATTCAAATTAATCACGGAGGACGGCAGAGCGCGCCACACGGAAGGGAATCTGCCTCTGCTGCCGCTCGGCAGGAAATTGATGATAAATTACTTCCTTTATCAAGTCACCCTCCATTAACAGGAGACGGCTGGTCTAAATGCTCGATAAGCTCTGAACACTCACAAGGTGCCTTAAATTCGACTCCTGCTAATTTCAAATTAGGATGTTGCCCCCCTCCCCCCCCTCTATTTTCTTGGTGAAGAAGGACCCCAGTCAATCTGTCTGGTTAAATGTGAGGTGTTCCACAAGGCTGTAATATATTTCACTTAACATCTCACTGATTGGACTAAGTGGATGAAAGAAGGACGAGGAGGGTAGGAACAGAGGGAAGTGTTTCTGCCAGGAAGGAACGACTCTGTTTATATGCAGTCACATCCCTCAGGCCTGGGCAACATGTTTGAAATACATGCAGACTAATCAAGTTTGACCTCCATTTAAAGTGGAATTTGTATTCTGATAATGAAGCGATACCTAACTCCATATTTGCTTAGATTGAGCGTGACGTCGCCCACGTGCGTAGATGATCAAAAATCAACGGATACCTCCTCAACACCATTCTTTATAATTCGGCGTAGTAGTTATCGTGTTTATATAGATTGGAAAAATCAACCCCAACAATCCAGGTATGTGAGATACACAAAGTTAGCTGGAAAAACATCGATTTAAAAATAAAAAGTTTCATCAAGCGCGGCTGTTATGAGATGGCTGGTGGACAAGAAAGCGTGGAGGTAGATGGGAAATAAAAGAAAAGAAGCAATAGGATGAAACGGAGGAGAACAGCGTGTGCAGGGGAAACCGTAGCGAGAGAGCACGTTTGGCCATTGGTCATCCGTCATGTACGAGTGTAGCCATGGTGCAAAGAAGGAACATGGAGGGTGAATGGATGGAGCTGGAACAGAAAGGATGGAGGATGGAGTGGGGAGGGAAGAGGGAGTGATAAACAGTTGGTCCATCCCATCAACGATGGCTTCTAACCTGTGATACAAAGAGACCCATCTATCACGCTGGGCAGCTGTGCTCTGCTACACACACACACACACAAACACTACACACTTCTTTCTAGAAAGGAAGCCACGAGCCTTGTTGTATTTGTGAACCAACCACCGCAACTAAGCACTGCAACTGAACACCGCCTCACCACTAACTTACTAACTACTGAACATGGCTTCTGCCTGCAGTGATAAGAGATGTTTTTTTCCCATGTTATGTTTCTTTATAAAGCATTGACATGATACTTAAACTGAGATCGTGTTTTTATTGTCTTTTAACGTAAGACATTTGAACAGCTGAAATGCCAAACAGGTCGATAATAAACAAACGAACGAACAAAGACAACCACTCAGCTTAGCGTTTAGTGACTGCTAATGTGTCCCACCTCATTCCTGACAGATAACACTTTAAAAACCAACGTGTCTTCATTTCTCATGTCCTTTTATTAGACAGGACCAGCCAATAAATCTGACTGAGGTAAAAACAAAATAAGTGATTACGTTCACTTCTACATCCTACACAATAATTGCTTAATCTTTCTTAATGTATTTCAAACATTGCTTTTCTTCATGTACAATGCCATTGTTCACGTTAGGGACAATCAATTTCAAAGAGAACTGCAAATGGAGTCACAGCACAAAAACATTTGGGAAACCCTGGTGGGTAAGTGTCAGGGCGTGAACCCAGCAGGCTATAACCGCCACCATCTCGGCATGATGTGCTCCGTCACACTCCTACCCCGCGTAATCGAGTCCGATTAAATCACGTCTGTGCACTGTAGACATTATTAGTGTGTGGACGTTTCCGCAGTAACGCGGGATGGAAACAGACGGAGTGGAGGCGAGGCCAGGTCCCAGACGAAATCATCTTTATTCTGCACTACAACTGGAGGACAGCGCTTAATCTATACACTCCTGACACACACACAGATGTGCGCCCGATAGGTTAACTAGAGTGTGTGTGGGTGTGTGCATGTCTCCTGAAGCAGGAAGAAACCTCCTCAGTCTGAAAGTGGCAGATGGTGGCTGTGACTCTGAGAGGCTGTTCACATTTAATCATGTGACTCAGCTTGGCTGTTATGGATTAATCCCTTCCAGCTATTGACTCTGGCTGGACGTGAGACACTGATAAAAGACACATGGGTCTGGGGAGCTTGGCAAGGCTACCTGCTTTTCTGACTTTGGCCTTGACATGGTGAGCTAATGTGGCCTTGCTTGGTAAAGGATTAGTAGCATTTAAAGGGGAAACTGCGGTGCATTTTGGTGAAGCTTCAATGTGCCTAAACCTTTTTGACGGAGTGTATTACAGTTTAAAGTGTTCATGTGTCTCGCTCACAGAGAGCTTTATAGAGCAATATTTTGTGAGTTATACACCTTGTCACAAAGTTATACACCAGCCCTGATTCACTGCGGCACTTAATATACTGTAAGTACATACAAGAACCAAAAAACATTGACTGGAAATATACACTATGTCATTACAAACATGCAAGTCCCAAAGTATAAATGATTGTGAAACGCATCAATATGGATTTAGGTAATACATTTTTGTCAAGTGCTTGAAATGTGTCCTGTTTATTTTCAGAGATCTGCCAAGCAAAAGCGCTGCCCTACACTATAAAACCCACTTGTGTCCAACAAAACATGATTGATGAAACCGTTCACATGAACACTTCAGCAGCTTTCAAAATTCATCATACGCATCACCTAAAAAAAACAACTGTTACTAGGCCTACTGTCAAGACCCATAGACTAAACTTATAACAACGGAAAATATGTTGACATTCGTTCCAGTGCCTCCGGCCATGATTTCAACATCCACAAACGACCACACTGCACCAAACCTGGACATCCGCATACACATGGTTAATATTCCTGGATGTGTTGTTTTGAATATTCCCCCAAGTTTTCCTCCACTCCCAATCTAGAATTTTTGCCACTTCAGTCTGGATGTCTGTGATTGAGAAAATTACAACCAGGCAGGATGGAATTTTTTTTTCAATTGGCAACAGGCAAGTGATTTATGCTGATACAGGTAAGGGCTTTGTGAAAGTGTGGGGGACAGTTTATGAAGACAAAAGATTGTAGAATTGTGATTGTACTTGAACATATAGTTGTTTGTTTTGACAACACTGACTTTTTAAACAGGGATTTGTAAACAAATCCAAACAAGGCTTATTTGATATCGAAATGATGATGGACATAGTTTATTGGTTGAAATGGCATAACGGTATGCAGATAATATGCTCTTATCTTAAAGTTAGGGGAATGCTTTATTTTAGTATGTGTGTAGTTCTTTAGTGTGTGTGTCTGATGTATTTCTAAAGCTGCTGTGTTTTTCATGAGAGCAGTTTCATCAACCATGCACTGTTACACTAGTAATTTTTCATAGCATATACTGTAATGATATAAGTTTAACGCCCAGCCCAGACTGGACGCCTTGTGTATTTTCTGATCTAGTTTTGTGTTTCCAGTCTCCTTATGCTTCACGTGTAATGTCCCTTTAAGTATAACACCTCTCTCTAGGTTGGCTATTGCTGAGATAGAGTTTAGGTTAGGCTGGTATCTTGTAGATCTTCTGATTAGTGATTACGTTCAGCCATGTTCTATTAGTTAGTTAAGCTCCATGTGTATATATATATGTATGTGTATATATATATATATATATATATATATATATATATATATATATATATATATATATATATATATATATATATACGCTGGCCAAACTAGAGAGGGGTGTCAATCATTGAATATATGTTCACGGTGTTGGAAGGCTGTCCGGGAGCGATACACCTAAACATGTGCATTGTGAAAACAGTGCTGATTGAAGTTTGTAAGTAAATGCGTACGCACTGTACTTTTGCTATCAGTGTGCGTGCCGCTGAAAGAGCACGTTGAGCTATATAAGTATACCCGATGTGCCCTCGCTTCAGCTGTTCACCTGCAACTGAATGCTGTATGTTTCCGGATTGTCTACATATCAAATACAATAAACCACCATCTACTGACTTCGGTCTCCCTCCTTCAACTACACCACACCATATATCGTGACAATAAGCCATTTGATTGGCAGAATCATGACCATTTGACCCAAATCAATCACCAATCACATAACATGTATAGGACATTTCTAACAATCAGTTAGAAATGCATATTCCCAGCTTTGATAATCTCCTACAACCTCAGGTAGGGGACCACATCGTTGTGATTACCAAGCCGAGAAACCAAGCCAAGAGTCTGTGAAATACCCTTCCATCCTCTCTTATCTTTATACACCACAGAAACATACACACAGCTTTATGAAAACTATTTCATGTGTGTTGTTTGAACACTATTTGCGTTTACCATTTTAATTAAGGAGAAAGGACTAGCTGTGTTTAGTTAAAGATACATTCTGCAGTTTACATTCTGCACTGGTTGTTAAAGTGTCACTTTATGTCTTGATTCATGTCATCAAAAACAACAGATGTCAACTTATATTTGGCTTATTGCACATATAGATCTGGGTTTATGCACATATATAAACAGCACAACACATCCAGGCCAAAAGGGGATGTTCAAAACATTGTTACTATTACATTTAGGAGAAGGAAATGTTTGGTTGCTATATAATTAGGAGATGGAAGTGGCCGTGTTTGGTTACTACTAAATTAAGGAGAAGGTGATGGCAGTGTTTGTTTGCTATATAGTTAAGGATAACGACGTGGGTGTATTTGGTTACAATATAGTTAACTAGAAGGAAGTGGCTGTGATTGGTTACAATATAGTTAATGAAGGAAGGGGCTGTGTTTGGTTGCTTTGAAAATAAGTAGAATGAAGGGGCTGTGTTTTGTTTAGATCCTAATTGAGAAGACGAATGTGTCTGTGTTTTGTTACTATTTTAATTGAGGGGAAAAAGAGCTGTCAGTGTTTTCATCAGAGAAAAAATAGACAGTGCAAGTTGGGAGAAGATGCTTGCATCCTTAGTTAAGCATTATAAAAAATGTATGAGAACCTACTTAGCTTTTTTCAATATCTGATTTAGCTGGTAATGAGGGAAATTAGAAGAGGGGAAAAAAGAGTGTGTAACAGAGGAGTGGTGAGGGGGTGTAGTGGGCTGGTTGGTTGCCATGGAGATCTGAAGGCGGCCAATTAGCAGAGTGTTTAGTTGGTTTGAACTGCATACATGCATAATTAAATTAAAGTAATGCTTTGCATAAACATTAATATTAACAGTGTAATCATCATTATCATCGTCAGTGTCAACCACTAGTGCTAACTTAATGGCCTGATCAGATAATGGTTAGTAACTAGTCATAATGATGGGCTTATCTGCTCAGTGTTTTAGACATTGGGGGTTTTCCGCTCCTGTGGCTATCAGTCAGGCTTAGATGTTAATGACTATGGTAAGATACCCGTGCTAGCACATAACCTGCTCATCTGTATTATGGGATTGGGACCCTGAGATTTATTCAGTTTCCATCGATTAACAGTCATTAACGGGTTGTGTGAGCGACATCCTGGTTTGAGGGTAGATTATCCAACCGTGAGGTGATAGAGACATGATGTACTCTGGGTCTGGAAAGGTTTGCGTGTGGGAATGTTGAATAATGCACGATTAGACATCTCTGATCTATCTAACTATGACACAATTTAGCGGATGTTTCATGGCCAGTAAAGCAGTGAATATTTCCCTTTGTTTTGCCTCTCAGGACTTGTTCGACTTTCTCAAATTGACAGTCCGCTGTTAATGCAGCGGTCCGTGATTTTGCCGATGGATTGAGCAACGGTTCACCGTTAGGGCGCAGATGGCTCAGTGGGTAGGGAGTCAGACTTGTAGTCAGAAGGTTGCCAGTTCGATTCCCGACTGAGTCAAATGTCGTTGTGTCCTTGGGCAAGACACTTTACCGTAATTGCTCCCAGGTCGTTGCTGTAAATAAGAAGTTGTTTTAGTCAACTTACCTGGTGAAATAAAGGTTAAAATTTAAGGTTAAAATTTAGTTATTGTTGACGGTGTCGTCGAGGTACGGCAGCTAGTTCTGAGCGATACGACGCACATATCATGCTGCTTACTCGCTTGTCATTTACTCTCAAATGCTCCGTAGAACTAAGTGCTATCTCTGTGTTTGTGTGTGCATGCATGTGTGTGTATTGACGTATGTGTGTGTTTGTTCGAGTACATCTGGGGTATCTCCTGACCGTGCTGCTAGGCAGAGTGACAGCTGGCTGCTACCCCAGACTAACACCTAGTCAACTACCTGTCTGCCTTTACAGTCTCCTGTCAGGGATTATGGAGGTGGTGAGAGTCAGAGAGAGAGAGAGAGAGACAGAGAGACAAAGAGACAGAGAGACAGAGAGAGAGAGAGACAGAGAGAGAGTGAGAAAGAAGGCTGTGAGAGACAATGTGAGAAAATATGTCTACACAGTTAACAAGCACATAGAAGTGTAGACCAATCAGTGCCAGGCTAAAAATACTTCAGTCAGTTATTGACCTCATTGGCCCCTGAATGCTGGCGAGGTTTTGAGGGCCCACTACAAACCAATGATTCACAATAATGGGCCTGTGTTCTGCATGCAGAATGTTAAAAATCTATCCTCAGATTACAGCGCAAAATCCCAAATTATCCATGTAGAACGGTATTGTTTCTGTACACGTTACTAACATATGAAAGCCAAGTAAAGAGTAAAAAACAACACAACCAGCCGTAGTGTTAAAACAGGATGTATGAAGCCCCTGATATACAGGGAAATAGACCTGGAGAAGCTCCTCCTCACACAGCTGGTTTATAATGTGATATCACGGCAGGAACATGTGACCGGTAGCCATGAAGAAAAGGCAGCCTGTGGAACAACAATTTAAACGCAACATTTTTTTTTCTGTTAGTTTATTTTCCCTGATTCACTTTTGTTAATTCTACACTTTATGATTTTTTTCCTATTTTTCTCTTTTGGCAAAGTGAGCACAGCATTCCCATATGGCAAACATTTAAATTGAACTGAAGGAAAATGTAATTGATGAATTATGATGAACGGATGGCAAGGTGTGTTTATGGAATCTGATTGGGTTTAGTCTGTTTGAATCCCCCCGACAACCAATCAGAAGATTCTGTCGTTCGTTTGGTCTGTCTGTGAGCGGACATTAAACCCTAATCGCTCTGTAAATAAGTTTTTCTTCATAGTCAACTTACCTGGTTAAATAACAGCAAAATTAAAATAAAAGTTAAATTAACAAATACTTTTTAATAGTAAACTTTCCCAACTTCACTAAGGATGCTAATGTGTATGTGCCGAAGGCGTCATTTTGAAGACATTAGTCACTTGTAAATGGTCTCTTAAAAGAAGCACCCACAGTTTTCCTCATTACATTGTTCTTCATTTGATAGTATATTATGCAATAAAGTCATTATATTGTAATTAACATTATATTCATTTGTTATTAAATACCTATCATATGGTTTAATCATTTTTGCGGGAAATTCTTGCCTAAAGATGAAAACCTCCTAATTGTTACACTAGTTTTAAAAGTATTTCTGTTTTAACTTAAAAGTGTCTTTTTTGACTTGAGGCTGGGTTGAGACTGGTATTAAAGTCCTTGATGGCATCCTCTTTGCTGTTATGCGCCTGTTTTCTGTCCAAGTTGGGAATTGAGACTGTTGTTCGTAGGCATTTCATGGGATAAAAATGTAAAGCATATAAGGATGGTTTAAGGATATAAGCATATAAGGATGCAGAGTGGTGATGTTGGATGATCAAATCAAAACAATGTAAATAAATTAAACGCAGTTCACCTATCCCAAAAGTTATATTAACTATCCGTAAATCAGCACTGTCTTTATGGCATGAAGTGTGTTACCCCCTTTTAGTATGTGGTACCAACTATGACACTCAAAATCAAAGCATATAAGAAATAAAGCATATATAATAAAGCATATATTATTGGTTAGGGCAGAACGATCTCATTTCTCTGAGGAATTTCTTTAGTTCATTGACTTCTGACCCATTTAAAAAGTAGTTGAAACGGCATTGAAAAGATGCTGAAAAGCTGTGTTTGGTATTAGTTTGCTCATTGGATTATAGCCTCAAACACATTTTAAGCATTCCTTTTAAAAGAGATTATCTGTCATTAAAAGGAGGCTTGATATACATTTAATTACATAAAATATTTGGTAGGCGTGCCCTTGTGAAAGACTGGCCCTTGGGATGAAAAAATATCAGAACCACTGGTCTGTATTAGCAATAACATTGGCCATAATAGTTTATACCTGTTGGTTGGATTAGCTCAGCAGGCATTGTTTAGGTGTATTGCCTAGGCGTGTGTATTGCCTAGGCATTCCAATGTATTTCCCATTCAACCCAGTATCACGGCCAAGCATGTAATACACACGCTGTTCCATTGGGTTTGGTGTGTCAGTGTCACGCTTTGCCTCACCAAGGCATGAACATTACACACATTTCGAAGGTGCTCTACCAGCAGGAGGCGATACTTATCGAATGGCATGGTGACGTAGCAGTGTGTAATTAGCGTAGATTTAGCAGGTTGACAGGATGGGGAAGGTGGACGGGCGTATAAACGCACAACTTACATGCCGGAGGTTTCGGGTTCAAATCCAGGCGGACACTTTATTTCAGTGTGATGCGCAAATGCAGATGTGTTGCACACATCCTTTTTTTACTCACTATTCCAGATTCCAGCGCCATGCAGATGTTAATTGCAAGGGTTCAGTGTAGTTAAGGTTAGGGTAAGGGTTTTGGTAAGTCTTAGATTGAGATAACAGCAAGGGTTCAGAGTGGTTAAGGTTAGGGTAAGGGTTTTGCTAAGGCTTAGATCGAGATAACAGCAAGGGTTCTCAGTGGTTAAGGTTAGGGTAAGGGTTTTGGTAAGGCTTAGATCGAGTTAACAGCA
>JACXGM010020243.1:0-17926 GCA_016801145.1 Umbra pygmaea | reverse complement strand
TACACATGGTGTAGTTTAATGAATTACACAGATACACATGGTGTAGTTTAATGAATCGCACAGATACACATGGTGTAGTTTAATGAATTACACATATACACATGGTGTAGTTCAATGAATCACACAGATACACATGATTTCTAGTTTAATGAATCGCACAGATACATATGGTGTAGTTTAATGAATCACAGAGATATACGTGGTGTAGTTTAATAAATCACACAGATACACATGGTGTAGTTGAATGAATCGCACAGATAAACATGATCTCCAGTTTAATGAATCGCACAGATTCACATGGTGTAGTTTAATGAATCGCACAGATACACATGGTGTAGTTTAATGAATCTACAATATGTAATGTGATGCGGTTATCTTACCTTTTAACAAAATCAATCGGATTACATTAAATTAATGACAAAATGAATTGTATTTTGAAGCCATATTAAAATAAAATGAATTACGGTGATAAAACATGCAACCAATTAATACTTATTTAGAAAGGGACACTCTCCTTTTTTTCTACATTCATTGCCCTTTTCACCCAAAGATTTGACACATAAATCTATACATACCCATACATACAAACTTTTGTTTTACAAACCTGTTTTATAACCTACAAGCACTATGGTGGTGCATTTTCAAAGAAAGTAATATCATGGAGGATCTACACTGAGCAGTACCCCTCAGTTGTGTGGTTTAGTTTAGAATATGTGAAGTATTATTTAATCTACTGTACATATGTTAGTGGTAATGTGTGCTGTCCTTGTACACATCGGAATACTGCAACGAGCCAGCCTAAAAGTGTGCACAGGGACATTCAAGGCCTGCAATGGAGAAGTAGTGTGATATCGTTTTCCGCCAAACCAGAAATCAAGGCCTTGGACAGGCCTTTTCTTTGTCAGGGATAGGGGTAGTGTATGTTTTCTGACAGCTGGCTCTTTCAAGATTAATGGGTTGATGAGAACCGTGTGTCTTCCTCCTGAAGCCAAGCTTGATTTCCGTCAATGTTACCAGCAGCAAAAAAGCACAGACATTGGAATCTCAAAGACAGAGTGAGTTTTGTCACAACAGAACAGAACTCTAAATCGTGTGTGTGTTAGATACAAGTGTTTTGTTAGGTATATTAATTCTGTTATTTTAGGAATGGAAAAGACTAATCACTCATGTCCCACACATTGCCTGTTGTCTTTAACAACTTGACCAATATCGTCAACTTGATCTCCAAGAAGTTGAAATACAAATAATATACTAAATACACTTACACTCAATACAAAAATTGTTTTTTTTTCTTCAGTAGTCGTCATGGCAGAACCCTTTCATGTTTCCCAGATTAACCCTTTTTGGTTCCTTTGAGAACCAATTTTGAATGCATTTCTAACACTTTGGGGTTCCTTGGAAGCCCAATACGCAAAAAACTGTGTGTTCTGACACCTTTCTATCAGAACCAGCATGAACTTTTCAGCATTTTGAGCTACAGTAGCTTGTCTGTTGGATCGGGACCACACGGCCAGCCTTCGCTCCCCACGTCCATCAAGGAGCCTTGGCTGTCCATGATCCTGTTGCCTGTTCACCGCTTTTCCTCCCTTGGACCACTTCTAATAGGTACTGACCACTGCAGACCAGGAACACCCCGTAAGAGCTGTAGTTTTGGAGATGATCTGACCCAGTCGTCTAGCCATCACAATTTGGCCCTGGTCAATGTCGCTCAAATCCTTAACCTTGCAAATTTTTCCTGCTTCTAATTCATCAACTTTAAGGACAAAATGAAAAAGCAGGAAAAATGGCCAAGCGTAATAGTTACTTTGACAAGGGCCAAATTCTGATGGCTAGACAACTGGGTCAGAGCATCTGCAAAACTGCAGCTCTTGTGCGGTGGAGCGAAGGCTGACCTGTGTGATCCGATCCAAGAGACGAGCTACTGTAGCTCAAATTGCTGAAAAAGTTCATATTGGTTCTGATAGAAAGGTGTCTGAACACAGCGCATCAGTTTGTTGCGTATGGGGCTGCTGTTTTTGGCGGCAAAAGGGGTACCTACTCAATATTAGGCCATAATGTTATGGCTGATCGGTTTCTACATGCTTCTATATGTATGGTTCTACAGTATGTGTAAACAAAATTGCTCTCACTGGAACTAAAAGGGGTTCTTCAGAGAACCATATAAGGTTTCCGCTATAGCGACAACTCTTTTTTTGTGTAAATTTATAATTGGAGAATTTTGAATATTGTTATTTATTAATTAATTTTTCCAGTTGATTACACATTATTTGATTCACTGGTTTCCAGTCATTTGTTTCACACAGCATAGGACATATGGACATTATTAGGACATCATTAGAAGGGAAATCGAACAACACAAGCACTCCTGTGTTCCTCTATCTGGTCGTCATGGACACTGGCGTGCATCCTGGAGAAACATCTTTAGACCGGTGGCTCAAGACGAGGATCAAAATGTTCCCATAGATACAGTCAGAGGATGTAACACTTCATGTGATCAGGAGACAAGCCGATAGCAACCAGTTAGCCTTGTAACTTTGGACCTCAGTGAACCACAGCCAAACCCAGAAATATGCTCAGTATTTTCCAGTTGATGCTGGATGTGGTGAGTTTCGAATGTGTTGTCATTGTCTTCCCACCAGAGCTTCACGTCCACGTTTCTCGTAACACATATTTCATATAGCAGACACTGTTATCCTGAAAGACTTACAGAAAAATATGCATACATGTTTAAACTTTGTGATACTGACTCCCTGTGAGGAGCAAAACCACAACCCTGATGTTATAAATGCCATGCCTTTATGATGTGAGCTCCGCTAGTTGGAGAACACCTGAACTCCTAAAATGCGTATTTATTCATGCTGGTTAGTCATCAATGATTTGTTCGATGATTTGATGAAAGCTATTTACGTCAAGTCCAGTGTCCAAACAAAAGAGAAACGTTTCTTCACCAACCAGTGTAGTTACATAGAAATGCATATTAAAATAACGTTTCACCTTAAGTATGTACAACCCCAATTCCAAAAAACGTGCAACAGTATGGCAAATGCAAAAAACTTGCACATCTGTTAGGGCACCAGTAATGTAGAAAATATATTTACACATCTGTTAGGGCACCAGTAATGTAGAAAATATATTTACACATCTGTTAGGGTACCAGTAATGTAGAAAATATATTTACACATCTGTTAGGACACCAGTAATGTAGAAAATATATTTACACATCTGTTAGGGCACCAGTAATGTAGAAAATATATTTACACTTCTGTTAGGGCACCAGTAATGTAGAAAATATATTTACACATTTGGAGCAACATATGCTGCTATCCAGACATATTTTCCAGCGACGTCCCTGCATTATCTAGCAGGACAACGCCAAACCACATTCTGCCCTGATTACATGCATATAGTTGCGTAAGGAGAGACTGTGTGTGCTAGAATAGCCTGCCTGCAGTCCTGACCTGTCTCTGATTGAGAATGTGGGGCAGATTATGAAGTGCAAAATAAGGCAATGAAGGCCCTGTACAGTTGCGCAGCTGAGGACATGCATAATGGATGAATGGTGGAATATTCTGCTTGCTAAATTTAACCAACTGGTGTCTTCAGTGCCCAAATGCTTAAAGGGGAACAGCAACGAAAAGCTATCATTTGTCTATGTTCCTAAATCGTTTGAAGTTGGTCTCACTTATCAGTCAGCTCTATTCCTCAGGGAGAACAGGGTCGAACTAACACGAGTGCTATGTCAATAGGCTACATGGGTCTGTGCAGATGAATGCGTTTGATACAACTTTGTGAAATAACGATCATCTGCGTAAAAAAACTCATTTAGAACTGCTTTTGGTACATAAAATATAGATTTTGTATAATAAAAGTCAGTTGCATGGTATAGAACATATTTACTTACCACTCCAGCCAGTTACTTCTCTGCTGACGAGGCAACTCGTAACGTACTTCCTGCTTTCAGTCTGCTTCAACTGTTAAACGGGTAAAAAATGAAATGCTGAATTATTTTTCTAAATTCACATTTTGCTCACTGCATTTTTTGACATCTTGAACACATCTCACTAGCACTGGGCTGGGAAACTGGCATTTACTGTACAAAATATTTATTTTATATAGAAAAAGCAATTGGGCTTCCAGATTGTTTTTTAGTGAAAGAACTTTCATTTTTGACGCAAATGATAGTTATTTCACAAAGTTCAAACGCCTTCATCTGGACAGACCCATATAGCGTATTGACGTAGCACTCGCGTTAGTTCAACCCTGGTCTCCCTGATTGAGAGAGCTGACTGATGAGGGAAACCGTAAAATAACTACATCAAATGATTTAGGAACATAGACAAATTATACAATTTTGTCTTTGTTCCCCTTTAATAAGTGATTAAGGGGTGCAGATGGCTCAGTGGTTAGGGAGTCAGACGTGTAATCGGAAGGTTGCCAGTTTGATTCCTGACTGAGCCAACTGTGGTTGTGTCCTTGGGCAAGACACTTCACCCTAAGTTTCTTTGGGGGAATGTCCCTGTACTTACTGTAAGTTGCTCTGGATAAAAGCATCAGCTAAATGACTAAAAAATAAATATAAATATATTAAAAGAAAAGGCAATGTTACGCAGTGGAAAACAGTCAACTGTCTAAACTTTTAGAGTGGTTTGCAGTCATCAAATTTGAAATGACAGTACATTTTCAAAATTAAATGTAATTAGTAAGTAAAACATCACATAATATGTTAATAATGTGTTTTCAATGTTCAAATTACTATTTTTGTTAAATTTTTTGCATATTCCATACTGTCCCAATATTTTTGGGATTGGGATTGTACAATATTCCTATTTCTGGGTATTCAATTCAGTTTTTAATGTGAAAGCTCAGTATGAGGTCAATCAAACATTAACTGTAATTACAATTACAATGAATTAACAATTCATTACTTAATTACACTGGATGTAACTAGCGAATGCAACAGACATTTAGACAATAACCTGCCCAATCCTAGTTGAAGCCATATTTTCGCTTCTAGAAATCATATTATTTATTCATATTCTGTATTAGACTTACTATGATAATATTTCACATACAGTCAGTGCACACATAATTAGGGATAAAGCCCTCGTTTTAACCTTTCCAAACGGTACACCGTTGCTCATAGGAGTGGTGAAATGCCTGACATGTTTGCATAGAGAAGGACAGACAGGACTGCAACCAAGCCTGGACTTGCTGGCCAAGTCAACGTCCCCCCCCCCCCCCCCCCCCCCCCCCACCCACCCCCAAACACACACACACACACACACACACACACACACACGCACACACACGGAAGGTGCAAACTGTAAAAATCATTACTTTAGTCATTTTCTGTGGTGGGAGGCTTAGCACAAAATGGCTGAGCGTTCTCTAACTTTTTTCTGCTTTGGGGTGTGTTGTGTGTTTTTATTGGGCACAGGAGAGGGGCATTTTCTCTGGTTTACGTTTAGACTTTTGCAGGTTATAGCGTTGCATTCCTTCTTAGCCACATTTCCTGATCAGCTTGCATGAAACCACCACTGTAACACAGGTTTACTCTATCACAAATGTGTAGTCAACTGCCTATTCTGCCTTTTATCATTGCAGTGGCAATAGCAATAGTTGGATTGTTTACTAGCTCGTAACTGATATCTGTTGAGTCTCAGGATTCTACAGTCATTCGAACGTGGCCACCAAAGCCTTTGCTCCCAGCAAGTGTGTTTGTTCATAAAACGCGAGCTCTGGCACCTTTCAGATGTGACCAACTTTTCCTAGCACTAGACCACTAACGCTTTAGTACAAATATAAAAAACATACAGTAATCACTTTTTTAATGGTGCTATTTTAAGAATGCTACTTTCTCTTGCAAATGACCAGCTAAAAACGCTGTAAATTTGGTATTTAACTAATTTAAAAAAGGTTGTATATGGGATTATGTTCGCAGTGCAATGCAGTGCTTTGCTAAACACCCAAAAGCATGGATACATTTGATTAAATTCAGTCCGGTGCATGCCTACTGACCAACACTGTGGAAGCACAACTCATCACATTGCATTTTCTTTCCAAATGATAAAATATGCACTGCAGGACAAGCTATGTTATGAGAGTCAGTGGTTCGAGCCTGACTATGGCTTCTCCGTCTTTGTCCGGAACCTCCAGTATGAGTCAGCGCAAATTGGCATATCGCCGCTCGGGATTTTGGATAGATAAGTCAGATTATCTACCTTGCCACGTCGCTCTCCAGCGACTCGTGTGCAGATCGGGCACTTGTAAGTTCATTCAGGGAAGCATAGTTGGTGAGTGTAATCAACCCACACATGATCTGACTAAAACTTCAGTGTTGGATGAGCAGTGTGAAAAGAATCGTCCGGCTTGGCGACATGTGGCTGTAGGAACCATGTGAGCGACCTTCACCATCCTGTATCTGTCCAGGGAGTTGTGGAGCTGCCAACAAGGCAGGGTTAGTGGGAAACATTGGACAAGACTAGTTGGGAGGGGAGAAAATGAAAAATCCCGCCCTAAGAAATAGACAGTTTGATTCCTGACTGTGCTAAAGTTTGTTGTGTCCTTGGGCAAGGAAGGCAATTTACCCCAAGTTGCTCCAGGGGAAATGTCCCTGTACTTACTGTAAGTTGCTCTGGATAAGATCATCCGGTAAAATGTAATTACCTTTTCTGATTTTCAAACTATAATTTCTAAAATTCTTCACATATTTAGCAAATAATACAGTTAAATATTGTTTAATTGAACACAGAAGCAAAAGAGTACAAGAAACTTCAGAAAACACACCTTTCACCCACGCTCACTAAAATTCTTCACATATTTAGCAAATAATACAGTTAAATATTGTTTAATTGAACACAGAAGCAAAAGAGTACAAGAAACTTCAGGAAACATACCTTTCACCCACGCTCTAAACGATACACGTACAGTTGTATGCAAATTTTTTGCACCCCTGGAAAAGAATGATGTAACAATGAATATAGTTGTGAACAGTGGTTGATCTGACTTCTACATGACTACTATTTATTTGCATTTTTCCACAGATTCAAAAAATGGAACAAAAGTGAATATGGCATATGTGCAAATATTTTGTCATCTTTACTCTTGGTAATGCCTCCTTTGGGATTTATAACTGCTTTCAAATTTATTCTTTAGCCAGCTATGAATCTTTCAATTCTTGAATTTAGCATTTTATCCCCACTTTTCTTTGCAGAACTCCTCCAATTCAGTATATGTGGGTCTCTGCCCACAGACTTTCAATAAGATTCAAGTCTGGGGACTGACATGGCCATTCAAAAACATTTGACATTCTATTTTGTAAATATTTTTAGGTATGATTTAGATCAGGGGTATTCAACTCAAACCCTACGGGGTCCGGAGCCTGCTGGTTTTCTGTTCTACCTCAACATTAATTGGAATCACCTGGTGTCCCAGGTCCAAATAAGTCTCAGGTAAGAGGGTTGCAATGAAAAAGTGGAGTGGATCTGGCTTCTAGGTCCAGAGTTGAATAACCCTGATTTAGATGATTAAGTTTGTGTAAAAATATTTTTTCCTATGCCAATTAATTTTGTATTGATGATTGCACTTAACTTACTTGTGTCATTTCAACAATAGTTCACATTACTCAAAAACTGCATGGAAATCAATAATTTAAGGATCTGCCAACTCGCTGTTGCACATAAACAATAAATTTTTTTCTTAAATTTCGAATTATTTCCTATAGAATAAATAAAGGAAGTAACTTGCCTTTTTTTGTCCGTGAAGGCTGGAGAACTTGCGATGTAATGTTTCTTACACATTACGCAGCCTTGTCACCATGTCGGCAAACTTATAGGTCATCCGGATTTCCTGCTCCTTTTGCACGATGGAGCTTACACTTCTTATGAGGGATGTAGATCTAATATTCTTTACCTAATCACAGACAACGTATAGCCCTGAAAGAGTCTGCATTGTGAATGTATGCCTTCAAAATAAAAGTGGATGAATGCAGTTTTTGCATTGCATCACTGTGCAACACTGTAAATTGCATGAACGTTTTGTTTTGTAACTGATGTCCAAGGGAGACTTCTAAAATGAGTCAACTACTCAACAATTTCAAATTTGGTGTTGAACACCAAATTCAGAATATTTATTAGTGAGTTTTACAATAAGAAGTTGATTTTGTACTTTCATGTTTATTTTACATTAGATTAGAGTGTTCGGAATTTATAGAGCCCAAGCACTTCATGTAACTATTTACAGAAATGCCCACCGAAATCCTTTTGTTAAGCTAGTGTAAGGTTAAGGCACATGACAACCAGTATGACAACATATGGTGTCTGAGTGTGTTGCGTGCCGTACCATAGTCTTTCCTGCTTGTATTCCTGAACCGGTATTCATATTAAGCATGGGACAAAGCTGGGAGCTCTCGAAACTCTAATTGCCAAAGGGGTCTCAAGCACACGAGCTAGCAAACATTGATTTGATAATTCAAGAGGGATTTCTATTTACTCAATATAATTCAATGAATGTCACATCTTTAACTTCAATTTGCAAATCAAGGACATTATTCTGCCACCAACTCAATAACACTATCCTGTATTCAGCTCACAGATGGTTGGTTTGAAGAAATACATAATATCACAGCATTTAGCTAAATTATATACACCTTTGCTTTGGTTTGCCTTCCGTAATTTTCAATCCAACGCTGCAGATTGTAAAATCTGACAGGTTGAAATCTTGACATGATGTCAACAATGCTGTTAAATTAAATCTTCTTTCACATCATGCTGAAGTTATTGTACAGGAAATGCTTTCATGAAAGAATCAAAGTAACCATATGCTGCAGTGCAAATAACCAGACGTTACATCAAAATAACCAGAGAATGGGCCCTTAGTGTCCAAGGTGTCGTTCCCTGAAGAGGAACTTGTCCCAGACCTTCTACCAAGCAGAGAGACTAAATTACTATTCCTACATTGAATGGAGAACGGGAGGCATACTTCCAGGATCAGATAGAAGTGGCTGAAATATAAATTTTTTGAGATGTAGGGCCTGTTAGAGAGCTCCCCATTCTCAATGAAACAACAAGAAGTTGTGAATGACGTAGGGGTGTTTAACTCTTACACGACATGTGCTGGGGCCTGCTGGTCATCTGTTCTACAGTACATTACCATTATTTGCACCCACTTTGCGCAATAGGTCTAATTAAAGCCGAGATTGGAGGGTTGCAATGAAAAAATGACCTTGTGACCTGACGAAAGGCTGTTCTTCTGTTTTTACTAATCATGCTGATGATGAAGATGATGGTGAAGATGATGTTCTGCTCATGCTGATGATGGTTAGGGAATTTTAATACCGGTGGTCGAGATAATTAGATCTCTTTATTGTACAATGTTGAAATATACTACTTGTAGTTCTGGCCAGCTGTGACATCCGTGTTTAAACATACGTGTTGGAGATCTGCATCGTCAAACCCACTAACCTGACGAGAGATACCTGCCCAGGAAGTAGACTAACGGTTTGCTGTGTTCAGGTAACTGTCAGTATGTAAATGATCATCCTGCCTGATGACGGGAATAGCCTGAAGATCAATAACAAGGTGTTAGATTTGGTTTTGTTTCTTTAAATCAAGACTTGTTTTAGAGGGACACATACAAGGATCCATGCCAGGGATACTTGAAGGGGTGCCAGACCCAAGGAGACCACCAACTCCCTGTGGAGATGGGCCCCCAACCACAGAGCTAGGCTAAGACCAGTCAGCCTACTGTTCAGTGTATCCCGTTTCTGTCCCACCATGTAGCAATACCCAAACATAGCGCCGTTTACAGCTGCCGATGAAAGAGATAATGGGCCTTAATTAACAATATAAACAAATAGAGTTCTCTCTCTATTCTTTTGCAATAGATTTTGGGATAGCAGGCCAGAATGTGACCCTTTACTTCCTCCTAGTGATCATGTGTGTACAAAAGAAAGGTGGCCTATAAACTACCATTCAAGCTAAGAGCTATTTAGAATATATATTTTTTTTTTAAGTATGCACGACAATACCATTAAAAAACAAAAAAAATATAAATAACTGACCGCAGGAGCAAAATATGAATGTGCTTCATTTACAAATTCTCAGAATGTTATGGGTTTTAATAGTGCTTCAAGTGTTTGACTGTATTTTTTAGACATAGACATATCTATGTCTATTTTATATTAAAATATAATAGTGGTGAGTATATGAAGGAATGCACTATTAGTGGTAAAAATATAATGTATCCTATAGATTACATTGACCTATTATGAATATATTACAGAATTGAAGATATGAAATGAGCAAATATTTCAATGTTTTTTGATGAGCAGAGCATTGGAAGCAGTATAAAATATTTACACATGACAAATATTTACATTATTTATATTTTAGTTATAAAATATTTTTTTGTGCTATTGGATCATTATTGTTATCACTTTGTGTTGACTGCTCTGTTGTATTTTTGTAATCGGCTGTTAGCAGATGACTTTCAGAACTGGACAAACAGGTCGAAAGAAATGCACAGTTTTAGCGCTAGCCAGACTAAACCAAGCGTAGCATTATTAGCATTCTACAGTTAAAATGTTTTAGTTAAAACTGAAAATGTATTTGTCACTGTCTACTTGTCTACTTCAGATGATTCAATCTATCAGTAGCCATTTTCCACTCTATTCTTTCTGACATTGAGCCAAAACAAGCACCAGCAGGTCCTGGGGACATTTGATTGGCTGCTTTTAACAGTTTCTTTTCTATCCACATACATTGCAAAAAAAATAAAAATAGCATATAATCTGCTTAAAGACGTCTTGAAGGTAAAATAAAACAAACTTTAAAAATTAAAGGATGTGGAAATATGTAAAGCAGTTGATAATGTTGCTTTCCCATTTTAAAGTGGGCCAACCTCATTCAGGTTTTGTTCAGGGATGTAGCTTTTAAACTGCTCTGTGGTAGAACTTTACAGTGGTGGAACATCATTAAACCCAGTGGTTTAAAACTTTTACTGGGCGCTGCACAGCAATGCCTGGAAGGCTGGTGATAGCCCAAACCCTTTGAACTGTGTCTTTAAGTCTTGTCTTCTTACCTTGGCAGACGCATACACATTCACCCACCCCCTTCACTGCACTCTGGGTCATATCAAGTTCTCTCTGAGAATGTAGATAGCTGAGATGCTGTTGATAAGGCCGTGCAAAGTGATGCAGAATAACGCCATCTAGCAAGGAGCGAGACACGGGTGAACAGGAACATGTCGTTCAAGAAAGGTCACCTGGTGTCTCAGGTGGAGACGGAGATGAGCTGAGCTTTTCATCTATAACGCGTGTGCGGTGAATTTTAGAAGCGTCTACGACACGTTATTTTCTGTCAGACCGCAAGGTAAGCCTGGTTTCAGTAAGATTTTGCACAGACTGACCAGAATGGACGAACCATTGCCGGTTTTAGTTTAACTATTTTAATTAGATCCTCTGTTGAATCCATTTTGAAGGATGTGTCACTGATCATTGTACAAAGGGCAATGCAGAACAGATTGTTTTTGTTTGTCTGTACATTCCTTCACATGCAATTGCTTCCCATCACATGTACAGAGAGAGAGATAGGGTGAGAGTTTATGGGTGTTTGCATTCATGTGTGTTAGGACGAAAGTGAGACAGGGAGAGTGAAAAAGAAAGAGCGAGTGTTGCTCCCTAATAGTAGAGGCCCAGGACTCACCACCCCTCTTCATAGAAGTTTATATATAAACACCTTGGACATGCAGGTAGAAATAAGGGAGAATAAATGGAACTTTAGGCAACACACACAAATACTGAAGGTTTTTTAGAAAGACCTGGAGTTGAAAGATCGCATTGCTCCACTGGCCTCTACTTAAACGGACACGTCCTTAACTGTCATTAACGCTCAATGAAGTAGTTCTGACTTAACACATTGCAGTCTGATCATCATATGTGTTCCTATTTAACACAGGATGATAAATATTTTGTGTGAGAAGGATTAGCGTTGTAAAACAATAAGTCTGGATGCAGAATAATGCTAAAGTTTTAGGGTTTGGAATGTTAATATAATTCTATGGTCAGAGCCGGCTTTTGACATTTCATACACAGTAAAAACGGCTGTGTTTAATCAACACCCTAAGTGTTAAATTAACACTCTTCAGTGTCATTTTGGACCTATATAAACACTGAGAGTGTTAATTTAACACTTAGGGTGTTGATTTAAGACAGCCGTGTTCAACTCTTTATGGAACATGTTAAACTTGAAAATGGAAAAAGCAAAATGACAATCTGTTCTAGAATCAGACTAGGTACAACACCGTTCAAAACACAAGGACCATTTGTTAATGCATACTCATCCCAACTTGTTGATGATTGATGAACTAAAAACAAAACCTTTCACAACACTCCAAAGACAACATTCTCGGTCACATTTCTAGGTGGTTCAATAGCACCACCATCTGGTGCATCATGGGAGTTCACGTTTTTAAACTCACAGCATTTACATAAGGAAGCCATGACATCGCGTGAATTTTTCTTAAATAAAGCAGCAAAAAGTCATGTGATGTGATATCGTTGGTTGTCGTCTCATATATCACGTCTATCAGCCAATCAGCATTCAGAATTTAACCCACCCGATTAACATTTAGTCCTGCCTGTTCCATATCAATTCTTAGCACCGTCTTTAGCAAATCGCACTTCAACTAAATAATCAGTGACGAAAACAAAAGAATCAGGAACAACGCATATCATTATTTCATGTATTTGAAACATTATTGATAAAATGTATACCAAAATGCAGTCTGCCCATGGGAGAGTGCTAGACTGCACTTCCGTCCAACACCAATAGATGACAGCATAGACCAGACGAAAGAGAACGTGTGATCCTTGAATATCCTCTCTAACCCTGCTAGTCGCCTTTGATCTTCATCTTTACATATGTTATCTATTATCTGAACACGCTTTAAATGTGTTGTATTTTAATAAATATTATAATATGCAAAAATTTCACACTACGGGTCAAAACATTCAAAACACCCTGGAATGTACATTTAATTTGTGAATGTGGCATTATTTTGATCTACAATTATAGTCAAGACATTATTGATTATCGATGTGCTAAAGGTTTCATTATTAGCACACTGAAATAATGGCTGTTAACAGCAATGTATGTGAATAGTGAATTATAAAGCAGCCATTTAGAACATTGAGAGTCTTTTGCAATCAATTAAATGCCACCTTGAATTTCTATCAAAAACATGCAAATCCCTGGATGTTCTAGCAGGGGTAGGCAACTCCGGTCCTGGAGGGCTGAAACACTTCTGATTTTTGGTTTCTCTTTCTAATAAGGGACTAGTTGATACCTGGGAAAGCAGGTGATTGCAATTAACTACTAGGTAAAATAAAAAATCAGAAGTGTTTCGGCCCTCCAGGACCAGAGTTGTCTACCCCTGTAAAGCTTTTGTCTGGAAGTGCAGACATCAGATTGTATTATATCAGGGGTTCACTAACCTCTCCTGAAGGACCTGGAGCCATGCCATGTATTAGATCCCAGAGTTAGCACACTTGAATCAATTTGTCAACTAATCATCAAGCCCTTACCTGCTGGTGAGCTACTTCAGCGCTCTGAAGGTGGCCGGGCAGATGTGTGAGAAGTAAAAGTACTTGGCTGGGTTCACCCATTTTGGGAAGTCCCTAAATAAAACCCAAATGACCAGGTAATGGGAGTTAATTACTACATATTCACCACAATTAATCATTGTTTTATTCTTTGTATTAATTTCATAGATCACTGATTAGTTATGAACTCTACTGGTTATTTCGTTCTCAATTAGGAACTTTCCAAAACTTGTGAACTCAGCTTTGCCCAGAAAACTACTTTTACTTGTACTTTTGCCACCTATCTGTCCGGGTTCCCCCAGGGGAGGTATGAGATCCACAGTAATATATGACCTCATAGAGTGGGTAGACAGTTCCGATGTTGCACCAGGAGGTGTCAGTCTTGCCCAGAGCTTCAGCGCCTGGAGACTCCTCTAAATCTTTGTTTATACCTGGAGTGAAAATGCATCCTTTATCCGAAAACTATTGACATTATGTCTGTGCTCACATAGTAGACATCACATCTATGCATGTTAGTAACATCTGTCTCTTCTGTGGTCTGCCAATCCCATTTAAAGTGATTCAAATAACATTTGTATCTGGTAGTGGGTGCACATGTTTGTATTGGTCACCATTGGAATCATACGTAGCATTCAACGCAATATGCTTAACCAGCAAATGACTGCTTCCAGCTATACTTATAATATGTACAATCAAAAGAAAATGAATGCCAGCCTAACTTCCCCCAGGGAAAATGTAGCCAAAGTCCAGGCCTAAGAATGAATGTTAATATCAGGTGTAAACTGAGCTTCAGACAGTGCCTTGTACATGAATTCACCTCCCTTGGACATTTTCACATTTTGTAGTGAGACAAACTGGATTGAAAAAGGATTGTATTGGGATTTGTTTCACACAGCATAACAAACACATTTTGTGACACAAAAGTTACATAAAAAATAAAAGTGACATTTGTTGGTTAAATGAGTATTCACAATGTTAGACCATTCTTCCTGGGGAAATTGCTCAAGCTCTGTCAGGTTGGATCGGGACATCAATTTTCAAGTCTAGAGATTTTCAGTCGAATTGAGGTCTGGGTTTTGACTGGGCCATTCTAGTTCTTGGTTTTAAACCACTCCAATGTAGCTTTGACTGTGTTTAGGGTCATTATCCTGCTGGAAGGTGAAACTCCGTCCTCAGTCTCAGGTGTTTTGCAGACTGAAAAATGTTTTCCTCCATTACTGGCCCTGTATTTGGCTCCATCCGTCTGGCTGTCAATCCTGACCAGTTTCCCAGTCCCTTCCGATGAAAAGCATCCCAACAACATAATGCTGCCACCACCATGCTTCACTGCGGGGCTGGTGTTCTCAGGGTGATGAGCAGCTTTGGCTTTACGCCACACATAGCGTTTTGCACTAAAACCAATAAGTTACATTTTGTTCTGATCAGACCAGAGGACCCTTTTCCACATGTTTGCTTTGTCTCCCAAGTCTACTGGCAAACACCAAGCAGGATTTTATGTTTTCTTTTTCAGTTATGGCTTTGTCCATGAAACCCCGCTTTGTGGAGAGTCCGGGTTACTTTGAATTTCTTTTAACATTTTAGTCATAAAATAGGCAGATGCTCACATCCAGAGGGACTTACACTGAGTGCATACATTTAAGATAAACTAGGTGAAACAACCACAACTCAGTAGTAAGAGCATTCAATATTTGAAACAGTGAATAGGCAAAAACAGTGCTAGAAAAGGATTATAAAAATAAACATAAAACAGTTTTAAGACAACAGAGGTGGTGGAATTTAACTAATGTAAGTATTCATCGAAGAGGAAGGTTTTCAAATGTTTCCTGAAGATGGGCAGAGACTTTACTGTTCTAGCCTCCAGTGGAAGCTTGTCCCACCACTGAGGAGCCAGGACAGAGCAGACTTTTGACTGCTTGGATCAGTAGCTGACTTCCTGAAGTTGTGGGATGACCAGGAGCACAGCGTTGGCAGAACGAAGAGCCTGTGTAGGTATGTAGGGTTTGAGTATTGCCTGAAGGTAGGAGAAGCTCTTCTTATTGCTCCGTAAGCAAGCACCATGACATTGTAATGGATACAAGCTTCAACTGCGAGCCAGTGTAGTGTGCATAGAAGTGGAGTGATGTGATAGAACTTGGGATGGTTGAACACTAGGCTGGCCGTTGCATTCTTAATGAGCTGCAGTGATTTAGTGGCACACAATGGGAGTCCTACCAAGAGTGAGTTGCAGAAATCCAGACGTGAGATGACGAATGCCTGGATGCTTACCTGGGCTGCTTCCTAAATGAGGTAAGGTTGTACATACTGCGAATGTTATAGAGCATGAACCTGCAAGGACGAGTCACAGACTTGATGTTAGCAGAGAATGAGAGGGTATTGTCCAGGGTCACACCAAGGTTCTTTGCACACTGGGAGGGCAACACTCTGCAGTTATCAACTGTGATGGACATGTCCTGGAGCGGACAGGCCTTCCCACAGCGGAAGAGCAGCTCAGTCTTGTCAGGGTTGGGCTTGAGGTGGTGTGCAGAGATGTGCGTTTTCAACTCAGCTACAGATCTGTCCAGCTCCTTCAGAGTTACCATTGGCCTAGTGGTTGCTTTTCTGACTAATGCACACCTTTTCCAATCATTGAGTTTTGGTGGACAGCCTTCTAGGCAGAGTCGAGGTTGTGCCATATTCTTTCCATTTGTAATTATGGATTTAACAGTGCTCTGAGGGATGTTCAAAATTTGGGATATATTTTTAAACCCAAACCAGATTGGTGCTTCTCTAGAACCAGATTGTTTTGATAGCATTCAATTAGTATAGAAAAAAATGGCGACTGTCGTTAGCTGTCACGGTAACAACACGCAAATTGGTTAGATGCGGACGTAGGCCGCTAGATCTTTGCGTAGAATGGTACACGTAAAAATGGCTGCCGCTCTAACCATTCTGCTACATTTATTTCAATTGGAATGGCATTTCTAATCATTCCATTTCTATGCTTCTAGTCTTAATGATGCTGATTGTTTACATATGCTCTCTAACAAACACTGGGGCCTTCCAGAAACAGGTGTCTTTATTTTAAGATCATGTGACACTTTAATTGCACACAGGTGTACTCCATTCACCTAATTATGTGAGTTCTGATGCCAATTAGATTTTTAGTGTTCCAGGCACGTCCAGCTGGGACGAGGCCTCGGGGAAGACCCAGGACTAGGTGGCGAGATTATATCTCCAACCTGGCCTGGGAACGACTCGGGACCCCCAGTCGGAGCTGGTTAATGTGGCTCAGGAAAAGGACGCTTGGGGTCCCCTGCTGGAGCTGCTGTCCCCGCGACCCGATCCCAGATAAGCGGAGGAAGATGGATGGATGGATGATGGCAATTAGAAGCACCAGAGCTTATTTAGGAGTTTCATAGCAAGGAGGGTGAATGCTTATGTAACAAAGAAATGTCGGGGGGGTGTTCAGGTTTTGTGTCACAATAAAAAAAAATGTTTGCACATTCATAGGATTGTGATGTAAAACAAATGTAATAATCCCAATACAATTCTGTTTTATTCCACAAAATGTGAAAACGTCGAAGGGGTTCAAGTTTTACAATTCACAGTAACAACATATTATGTCATTGTATTCTGTCTTGTTATGAAGTCTAAAATATTACAATAATTATCTTGCAGGTATTCATTTAACATTGATCATTTTGCCAGCGCAAATTGTGCTAATTGAGTATAGTTTGTGTGGCAAGGTGTTCTGTTGTTCAGTCAGTCAGTATTGGTTATTTTGATCCTCTCAAACATTTTTGAGCCTCTTGATTCTTTCTTGATTTTTTTAAAACAGGCATACTGTACACTTAAATCAATGCTAAGTCAATGTCTGCAAGACTTCTAGGCCATATAACCTCTCATGGAAAGACTACATAAACATAACCAGTGCCTTACATTTGCCAAAAAACAAAGGTTTGCTTGGCAGATATGAGGTTCTATTTTAAATCCAGAATTTGTAGCTGTTAGCACTTAAAATTTCAAAAGGGATGATTTGCTGGTAATTTCCAAAGAGACTGGGTTGAGCTCTTTGACCTGATTTTCATCTCTTAACACATATAGACATGGAGGTTAATGAAGTAAGTGTAAAGGTTTCCACCATTTATTTTATTTATTTTTATTTAACCTTTATTTAACCAGGTGGGCACGTTGAGAACAAATTCTCATTTAAAACGGCGACCTGGCCAAGATAAAGCAAAGGTGCAAGTACAGACAGTTACACATGAATACAAATACACAAGAATAACACAATGGGTCGGGTAAGGGAGAAAGATAGAAAAGTGCAGTTGATTGTGCAGTTGAATG
>JACXGM010020242.1:0-17919 GCA_016801145.1 Umbra pygmaea | reverse complement strand
ACCTCACTCACCGCACCGCCGTCGCGACCCGCCCCCTCGCCGGCAGCCAGCCCGTCACCGCCTCGCCCTACTCCCCCAAGCATCAAGTCCGGAGCTACACCCTCCACCCTCTCCCGTTCACACTCCGCGGCTGTATCTCCCCACGAGGACGCCACGCACCCCCGCTCCGGCTCCCCTACTCGCCCGCCCAACAGCTTCATCCATCCGGCCCGCGCCGAACGCGACCCACGCCTTGGGAGCGGCTTGAACCCGAACAAGGACAGAGACTACAGACATTGTGCCAAGTACAAGTTAATCTATTTATTATTCAGTGATATTTGTTTGCTATAGCATTACCAAAAGTTGAACAATTTGCATTAGTGATTATATAAAATAATAAAACAACCTCAGGTTTGTTTACGTTTTACAATTATAGTCAATTTGCAGATGCTGTTCTCCAGTGTGACAGTAAGTACAGGGAAATCCCTTGGATCAACTTTGGGTGATGTGCCTTGCTCAGGGGCACAAGGACATTTGGCTCACTCAGGAATCGAACCGATTATACCTTCCTAAATACTGAACCACCTGATGCAACTGTCATACTCAAATCCACAAAAATAACAATTTATATATTTTAATGTATCTAATCTCCTCATTCCTCTGACATGTAAGACATTTATATTTCAAGTCATCAATATCAATCATTATTAAGAACCTCATATTTCCAGCATACTTTATTTCACACCCAGTGCTGGCAAATATGCATAACATTACATATCTATACAAATCATTCTGTCGATGTTACACAATCATCAGAGTAGTACCTAAAAAACAACTTACTGAATTTGGTATTTTTTGTAATCACTAGTGTTATTCATCATACAGTACTCAGAAAACATGACGTTTGGATCGGATACTCAGCAAAATGTTTCTTTATCAAAAGGTCTGTGTTTGCCATTAACTGCCAACATCTCAGCCGTTGAAAGCCTGCTATGTCTCCGTATTGCTTTTGATCCAATCAGATAGAACATCTCCACCACGTTGAGGAGCAGTGAGACACATGCCATCACCAGCATAAACATCTGAAAAATAGTCTTCTCAGTGGGACGAGACATAAAGCACTCTGTGTGATCTCCCTTACAGGGCAGGTCAAAGCATTTAATCTTTTTTTCCATCGATAAACCAAAAAGGAGGTACTGACCAACTATGAACCCAACTTCAAATAGAATCTTAAAAAAGATATTGAACATGTAGCTGACGAGCAGATTCCCCTTAATGTGCACTTTCCCCTTGTCATCGGTGTATTTGGGCAGTTTTATGATTCCATTTTTTCCTTTTATTTCTTTCCGTCTCAGTTTGTTCTCATGGTGGATGATGTGCATGACGTGTGCCAGGTAAATCAGAGTCGGGATGGAGACAAAGATAATCTGAATGGCCCAGAAGCGCATGTGGGAGATGGGAAAAGCCTTGTCATAGCAATGGTTGCGACAGCCTGGTGATAATGTGTTGCAGTCCATACGTGATTGTTCATCTCCCCATACTTTGTCAATCCCTGCTAACAGTACCAACAGTCTAAACACAAACAGGACAGTCAGCCAAACCTTCCCAACGGCCGTAGAATGTGTTTGTACTTTGTCCAACAGGGAGGCAAGGAAGGACCAATCCCCCATTTTGTTCAGGTCTTGCTAAAAAAAATATAATTACATGTTCAATGGTGTCTGAATGAACTATGCAGTGATACTGTAGTCAACACATTAGGTGCAGTGTAAGCTAAATGAGACAATAATTGCTTAAAACAACTGTAATTGCTTAAAACAACTGTAATTGCTAAAAACAACTGTAATTGCTAAAAACAACTGTAATTGCTAAAAACAACTGTAATTGCTAAAAACAACTCTAATTGCTAAAAACAACTGTAATTGCTAAAAACAACTCTAATTGCTAAAAACATCTTACCTCAGAGTTGAGCACAGTTGTTCTTCTTTACTAAAGGAAATTTGTTCTTTTGAAATGGAATCTCTCCTTTTATAGTTTGACATCTGTTTTTATCATCCTGAGATAACACCCACCACCCTCGTACGTGACTTACTCCCCACATTCCCTTTTTAAAAATGTTGAAACCAAGGAGTGTGGAACTTCTGAAAAAATTAATCATTGTGGTCAGTCACCTCCCAATGTAATACTGAAAGTTCATGATGACTTTAGTGATTTTGGTAACATGTACAATGGAACGCACTGGAAGCCTTCTGTACTGTTTATGAACCACAGCATTTCAGAGACCTTCAATCATGGGGAATTCTAGCAACATAAGCATTAAACAGGATATTTCCAGATACAAACCACTGTTAAAAATGTCCAACAAGCCCCGATTAAATTCTGGACCATGCTCCAAGCCCTATTAAATGTGTATAAAAAACTGCCATCCATGCCCCCTAGGGGATTCAGACAATGTCTCATCCTAATGTAAAGAAATGTAAAACTGTGAAAATACAGTTTGTCAAATGTACAGTGTGAAGATTGACTATTGACGAGCAGCAGAGCGTCCTACACCCCACTGATGGTATGCCTTTGAAGCTAGCTGGGTCGGTCAGTCCCTGGATGGGAGATTATATTGTCTGTTTTAATAAATTGATTGTTTGTTAAAATAAATAATAATAAAAAAGACTGCCTTCACACCACAGGTTGGGACAGATTCAAGGACAATAATGCTACAAACCTTATATCAATGTGTGACAAAATCTACATCCCATCAACACCCTTTGTATTACACAACAACAAAAACTTATGGTTAACTTGTGATCTTGAGGACCTCATCTTTGACAAAGAGGTCATGAACAGGTCCAATTGCCTTTATAGTTAGTCCAGGAAAAAGACTAAATAAGGAATTATACAGCTCTGGAATTACAAGACCACTGCAAAATAATCACTGTCTTTGGTTTTACTATTGATAGGTATGTAATGTGTTTGGGTAAAATTAAAAATGTTGTTTTATTCCATAAACTACTGACAAAATTTCACTCAAATAAAAAAGATTTTCATTCAGATTTGCAGGAAATCATTGTCTTGATGAAATAGATTTTTCAGATTTGTTTGTTGTGGCTTTTTCCCCTTTTTCTATCCTCTCAGTTGGTCTTGTCCAATTCCCTTTAACCTTGCTTTGTCAGCAGTTCTCAGTCCTTGGTCAAAAGGGCTCACACTTTTCATCCAACCACATGTCGAGAAGCAGCCAATTGTTTTCGCACTGGTTATCCAACATGGAGGTCTTTAGTCAGATCATGTATGGGATGATTACCCTCTGACTATACTTCTGTGACTGAATTTACAGGCGCCCGTTCTGCACACAAGGAGTTGCTGGAGAGCGACGTGGCAGGATAGATAATCTGATTTATCTAACCCAAATCCCAGGCAGCGTTATGCCAATTTGTGTTGCCTCGTTGTCGAGGTCCGGGGAAAACCAGCGGACCCATAGTCAGGCTCGACCAACTGACTACCATAACATAAACTATCATGCAATGCAGGGACTTGAAGTCCCCCCGCCACTCAACTTTTTTTACATTATGAAATATATGGTCTACTGAAGGAGAAAGTAGTTTAGTTTTCACTCCTTGAAATTCTACACAGGGCACCTTTAATGTTTACAATTTCCAACCTCTTGTTCTGAGACGGAAAGCATTTGACTTTGGTTAATAAAAGTAAAAAACCCCACCTCAAAGCAATATTATTCATGAACGTCCAAAAGATATATTGTAGTACATTGCATTTCTTGAAATTTTAAGGTGATGAATTATTGCAGGTTCAGTATGTTAGTCACATTTTGCTAATTGAATGTAATGAGATTCAGTTCTTAATCAGCCTACCAGAAAAGGACACCCAGAGGGCAGTGAAAGACGTATGGATTCGTGGGTGCAAGTAAGGACAACTCACACAGAATATGTATCCCTTCCACCTGGGAAGAAATGAAAAAAGAGGTTAATAATATGTAAAGCAACAATAACATATATACAAATAACAGTTTGGGCAAATGAACACGACTCTCAAACTACTAAGGCCTATAGCAACACACGACCACCAAGCTCTCTCCTACTCAAACACCATATTTCACATAGAAATGGAATGAATAGAAAGGCCATTCCAATTCAAATCAATGTAACAGAATGGTCAGAGCGGCAGCCATTTTAAGTGTACCATTCCATTGCAAAGACCTAGCCTACCGATTTGCGTGTTGTCACAGTGACAACTAACAACAATCGCCATTTTGTGGTGCACTAATTGAACGACCACGCCAATCAGTTCAATGGCCTTTCTATCCATTTTATTTCTATGGTATTTCACTGCACACCCCTAGAACACAGAGCCACACGTCACACACAGAGAGACCATACGAAACACAGAAACACTATGGCTTATAACAAGCCCAAACAGGCCCACTGATTGGCTGACGAGGTCCTCTGCATCTGACAGCACTGATGAGGAGTGGCGGGGCTTCCATGAATTGAGCCTGGTCAGTGTCTGATGAACATCACCTGTGGGAAAGTCACAGACAAAGGGACACACAAACAAACACAACTTAGAAAATGGCACAACTGGGCTGGGGGACATAACATTGTCCACCAGACAATCACATTGATATTGGGTGACGTTATGCCACTCCTGGAGAAAACATTCAAGCAGCTCGGCTATGTTAAATGGCTTGTGACCATCAATCTCCCTCTTGATCATATTCCATATATTCAATGGGGTTGATTTAAGAAAAATTAGAAAAATCATGACTCAACACCAACTGCATTAGAAGAGATAGGACACAATTAAGTACAATACTTTTGTGTAGTAGTCTACTTGTACACATTTCTTTTGTATACATTTTTGTCTGAAGTCTGTCATTGATAGATGTCACCAGACACTGGGCATCTTTCCTGGAAATGCTTTGCCCGCCTCACTCATAACAAGGTAACTTCAGGTTTAACCCTGGGTTTTCAGTATCAAGACGTAGGGTCTTGGTGGTGGTGGATGAGGTGGGCTTTCCCCCTCACTGTGTAAAGCGCTTTGGGTTCCTTGGAAGAAAAGCACTATATAAGTTGAATGCATTATTATAAAAGATGTGTCCAATTAGGGACAACTAATGTTGTGTTACTTTTATGCCAATCACTATTGTGCTTTCGGTTAAAACAGACTTTTTTATCTGATAGCACCATGGTGATTGGTTTAAAAGTGTTATTTTTGACATCTGTTGTAAGAGTGCTGGGGCCTATACTACGAAGCAATTTCAACATGCCTTGGATTACTTTTCATTACCTGGCTTCTCTGAACCTAACAATTGCGAACTAGATAAGAGAGCCCACGACGGTGGTTATCAATTCGTTAAATCAACCCAAGATTCCCCAACCTAGTGACGAGCGCGTTCACATAAAAGGGGTTGGTGTGTGCACCATCGGACCAATCGCAGACACAGATAAGTCTATGAGACATAGACAGGCATATTTCGCTCAACTGTAGTAAATGATAATTTTAGAGAAATATGAAGAGCATAAAAAATATAATCCATACATAAAGCAGAAAGGAAAGCTGGGAAAAAAATGCCACCCGTGTATGCCTCAGGCTCGTTGATATCACTGAATATAATTACAATAATGTATTCCATTAAACCAATGTGTTGCTTAATGCTGATTGTGTATAACAATTTTATTTATCGTATTCTTTCATTTGCAACCCTGGCAGTGTTAAAAGAAGGTCAACATTCTTGGTTGTCGACAAGTTCTGTAGGAGCAGGGGTGCCGTATAGGGGGGGAAAGTTAGGACAATTCCAAGGGCCCATGACTGACAGGGACCCCAAAAAATAGATATTGTGATAACAGCTGCACAGAGGGGGCCCAATTTTATTTTTTGTCATGGGGCCCAAAATTCCTGGCGGCGCCCCTGTGTAGGAGTAAATGGTAAATCTATGTACCGTCTCTACAGTGAAAGGAGATACATGATTTTGGTCCGTATCAAACAGACCATAGCCTACATTAAAATACATGTCACAAACAAACGCAACACTATGCATAAAGTATGTGGAACTTTAAGAGCACAACTTCGCTGTAATATCGCACTCCACTGGCATATACGGTTCAAGAAGCTGACAAAGACACGTCACTCCCTTCGATGAGATATTTCATAAAGATTCTTATCAGAGAAAGCCAATGCCGACTCCCAGAATGGCATTTTGCAAACGAGAATTGATTGGTCAGTAGGCGGAGCTTTTGTTCGGGTTAATCGGGTTATCTCGACTATAACCTGCTCCGGAGCAGTTTAGGTTTGCAGCATACATTACCATGGCGATGTAACCCGGTAATAACAGGTGACCCCACATCTTCATACTGAAAACCCAGGGTTAAATCTGAAGTTACCTTGTTAACCACAAATCTTGCTTCGTAGTATAGGCCCCTGTTCTGCAGTGATCCTTGGTGTATCATGGCCTCCAGGCTTTAGCGTGTAAAAGGTACTCTGCATCATGCCCTCTTTCAAGATTTTCCAAAGATGCCAAACGTTATTGTATTTGCTCGTGGGGCACCTTAGCTGTTTTTAATTATTTCAAGTACTGACACAACCACCAGACACAAACTTTCATCATGAATCACTTACATTCTACAGAATTAAAAAGTTTGAATGACTCAACACACCGTGCTTGTATGTCAAATTTCTATGTGAGAGTGAGCACATATACTTTCTGATGATTAGTGTTATCATAAGGGTGGGAGTGGATTTCACAAGATTATCCAGAATTAGAGGAAGAGACATGAAAAACATGTACTGTAACCAGTGATTAAAGTCAAATCTGATTGGTTCAAAATTTTCTGGGTAAATGTGAGTCAGCTTCCTCCAGGTTTAAAGGCAGGGCCAGCTGTTTCACATTTTCAATATCCAAATCCAGTGTACACAAAAAATTTTCCTCACTTCCAGCTTGTTGATGAAAATGAATTTTTGACCTGAGCAACATTTCCTGTAAGTATATGTCAAAATGTAAATAGTGTTGAATGTAATGTAAACTTAGACATCAGTAGAAATATATTTCAGATATTTGGATTACAAATTGTTTTAACTTACTTTTGTAGAATAGCACTGTAAAAATCTAATTACGTTAATCTTTTAACTAACAATATTAATGGAAAATGCAACACTATTGTTATAGTATAATTTCAGTGTCTCTAACATTTGCATGAATGAAATTAACTTAGAAATGTCTCCCCACAGAGATTATATTCATTGGTAATGGGGGACTGGTCATATCTCTCAACGTTATTGAACAAAGTGCAATCCCACTCGACAACCGTTGGGAAGATATGGATGAGCGTCTTGTTTATCTTCAGGATCTTGGTTCTCGGGGCAGCGGCAGATAGTGTGTGGGGTGACGAACACTCAGATTTCACCTGCAACACTAAAGAACCTGGCTGTCAAAATCTATGCTATGACTGGGCTTTCCCGATCTCGTATGTCCGCTTGTGGGTCATGCAGATCATCTTCGTCTCTACTCCCACTCTTCTCTACCTGGCCCATGCCATGCACGTCATTCACCAGGAGAATAAAATGCGGGAGGCATTGAAGCTCGAAGTTGACAACAGCATGCTAAAGAGGCCTAAATACACAGATGATCGGGGAAAAATCAAAATTAAGGGGATTCTGCTACGTAGCTACATATTCCAGTTGTTCTTTAAATCCGTATTTGAGGTTGCTTTCATTTGGGGGCAATACCGCATATACGGATACAGGTTTGTCATGGATTTGTCTTTCATTTGTAAGGAAGAGGCCTGTTCCGCAGCTGGAGCTGAATGTTTTGTGTCCCGTCCCACTGAGAAGACCATCTTCATCATCTTCATGCTGGTGGTGTCCTGTGTGTCTCTGCTTTTAAACGTAATCGAGATGTTTTATTTGCTTTGCACCAGAGTGAGAAGCAGAGCGAAGAAAGAAAAACAACGGCAATTTAATTCATCTGAGAAACCGGCCACGATCAGTTCAGCATCACAATGGCACGCCAACTCCAGCAGATCTGACGATTCCTTACTCTTTCAGAGGGTCCAGAGAGAAGTTGAACCAATTCATGAAAATAAATTGATGAGTTAGGACTACAATAGATTTCACTTGATGATGTTCGGACATTTGAAACAATGGGATAATGTTAATTTCATTGACGACACTTCTAGTTACATCTTTATCTTGCAATGGTGCAAATAGAACCACAGTTTACAAATGCAATTCCTTGTATTATGTCCTATTATGTCAAAGATAATGCAATTCCTTGTATTATGTCCTATTATGTCAAAGATAATGCAATTCCTTGTATTATGTCCTATTATGTCTAAGATAATGCAATTCCTTGTATTATGTCCTATTATGTCTAAGATAATGCAATTCCTTGTATTATGTCCTATTATGTCTAAGATAATGCAATTCCTTGTATTATGTCCTATTATGTCTAAGATAAAATATTGCACTTTCACAAATGTCCTTGTATGCTAAAGGTTTTTTTATATACTGTATGTTGTTTTATAGTTGTTTTTGTTATACAATTCTAAACTTTTTCAATGACATCAAGTGTACAGTCTTGAAAAACTAATCTAAATAAAAAAGTAAGAGAAGATTGGTGGTCCATAGACGGATGCCTTGCATTCCTGTTTATTCCATAACTGGAATAAATATTGTTAATATTACATTTAGTTTCCATTCTGACACTGTCATGTCAAAAGTGTTATGGGCCATTCTAACTAGGGGTCAAGACAGGGAGGGCCTGTGTGTATATGACCTACACTATTATCGGAGGGCAGATGGAATGAAGTGATGAGTGGGCCTTTTAGCTCTGACGTGGAGTTGGAGCTATCTGTTTCTGCTCCAATTTAATTATAGTAGCCTACCGCCCCACATACTGTAGCATAAAAAAACACCCTGCTTGCTATAATACAATTTCCTTAGGAATATGGTTCACCAGTGGTTGAGCGCAGTTTGCCACTTAGCTTGTAAATTTGCATCCCTAATCGTTTCATTTACATGTCCAATTGGGCAATTCACACTTAAAAGTTTGCCATTGGGCCACTCTGGGATTCAGCTGTGAGTTCTGGGGCAGTCTCTGCCCAGCACTATTTGTTCTCTTCATCCACCATTTTTTGATTTAGACCTAGTCTGGCAGGCTGGTTAACGAGTAGTGCAACACTCATGTGCTCATATGTGTTCCCTGCTCTATTGTTTTTATAATGTTTTCTGCTGTATTTTATTTTGTAACACAGCAAAATACATAACACAATTGCTTTAGGCAGGGGTCTTCAAAAATATTTTGGTTAAAGGACCCTCACCCAAGCCATTTTTCATTCCAGGGCCTGTCCCAAATAAATTAACATTTGTAGATCACATTGAAATGTAACACCACTAAAATGTATTTTTGCTTAGAAATAGATTTATAGTATTATATTCAAATATATTTTTACATTTTTCCTTGTCCCTCACCAAAAAAGATAATTATCACTGAAATGCCAAGCCTTCTTCAATAATACATTTTGCATTTGCAGGATATAAACACAAATCGCTCAATATACAAAATAAATAACACAGCTAGAGCTTAATAAATTATTGGTCAGGTGTAGGTACACCAGGTGGGGTCTCTGTACACACAGCATCCCTGCAGCTTTTGCAAGACATTAATATAGTATACACTCTTGAAAAAATCAGTTCAAGTAGGATCCAATTCAGGTTCTTCAGAGTGACGCCATAGAGGAACCTTTTTGGATCGATTGAGAACAAATGTTTTTGGAATATATAAAGAACCCTTACAGGCAAGGTGTTTTAGAGATCCATATTCAGTATAACTTTGAACCCCCAAAAAATGTTTAATGAAATAACTGTTTATGGTTCTTTATAGCCAGAGGCATCATGCACCTAAGGGGGAACAGTGTGCACAACACAAATGCAGATTTAAAAGAAGAATCCACTTGGCTCAAAAAATCTGAGGGGGCACATCGGTTTCAATGGGCATGACGCCTCTATTCATAGCAGTTCATAAAAATTTTTTATTTTAGAAACCTTTAAAAAAAAGATTTTTTTGTTCATAGAAGAACCTACAGTATATAAAATGGCTCTTGTGAGGACTGATATTGGTTCTGGGTAGATCTAGATTTTAGTGGTTCTAGAGAAATCTCTTATTTGTTCCCCGGAGGACCTTTTATAAAGGGTTCTTCTCCAATCCTAAATTGGTTCTAGTAAGACCTTAATTTGAATGGTTCTAGTGAGATCCAATATTGGTTAATTTCACATACTTTCATAAAGGGTTCTTCTGAGATCTCAAGGTTCTTGGGAGATCTCACTGTACGTACACACCGCCACAGACTTGAGCTTCCAAAGAAGCTCTGGACGCCCTGTCAAGGACGCTTGTCAAAAAAGTATGGGGAAGCTTTTGATGCTTTGGGCGCTTTGGCCGCTCTGACGTGGTATGATCAGACTGTAAAAATAGGGCAGGACTAGCATACGTAGCCTACTTAAATATATCGTGAGCAAATGAATTGCATTCCCGCTTAAATCGAGGGAACATATTTCCAATAAGAGTTGAAATCGTACTCATATGTGTATCACTGGATCATTATGGATCATCGCGAAGTTGTTGTGTTTGGTGCTGCTTTATTGTTTTGGTTAGAATGAAAGTTTACATCCAATGTTTCTCTGGGATCAGCCAGCGCAAAGGACGTCTATATTTTGATTGGTTGCTGATCGTTAGCCGCTGAACCATGTCATAACTCATTACCATACAAACTTTTCTGCTTGACGCTCTGGTCGCTCAACACGCCCAAAACCCCCAAAACGCGACGCCGTCTGATTTGCCGGTCCTTGCAGCTGAGAGAAGCTGGCTTCCATTGAAAATGAATGACTTCCGGTAACTTTGGAAGCAAGGATTCTGTGGCGGTGTGTACGTACAGTCATTGTCAGTGGTTCTTTTTGTAACCATTTTCCTCCCTTTCTAATTCCCACTAATCCTGCGTTGTCGGCAGCTCTGCAATTCCTTGGACAGATCTGTGGGATGACGAGGGATGTGCACATGATTCATCCAACCACACGTCGCCCGAGCCACCGATGTTTATCGCACTGTTCATCCAACATGGAAGCCTTTAGTTGTTGCATACCACTGTCTTCCTCCAGCAAGGTGACTGACAGGAGCTTTTTCAGTTTAGAGTTAATTGACAATAGTTTGTGTGATGAAATCCATCTACTTAGCTGTCAAAGCTTTTCTTGCAATCCCATAATACCATAGGTGAAAGCGACATATTGGCTCTTCTTCGGTGGTACATCAACTTCCAGTTCTGGTGCAGTGTGGCAAAGCAGCGCACAAGTTGGATTATTTCAACCCTTGCGACAGACCTGCCGCACCGCATCCACATTTTGCCGGATCTGGTAGATTTGCCGCAGCGGTGTGCATTGCTTCCTATTGAAATGAATGGACTTCCGCCTCAACGCAACCAGTTTGCCGTGCTTGGTGTGAATTCAGCATTAAACTGCATGCTGTCAGTGCTGAAAGATTTCATTCTGGAGGAAGTAAAGAGCGCAAAATTCCTGTACAAATAAGATCACACACCACAGCCCTGACCACATGTTGATTTGTATATACTGTTGAGATTTTGTCATTCGAACAAAAATATTGAATATTGAAAAATCACACAACATTTTTGCAGATAATACTTTTTTATTTTATTATTACTGGTGTAAATAAGTAAATTGTTTGAGTTAAATTTCAAATACAAACTGGAAGTTTGTGCAATATATTGCTTATTTTTTGTGTAAGAATACCTAACCGTTTAATATTGGCATTAAATAATTACTATTTCACAGAACACTGGTATTCTGCAGTTTGTGTTAAATTGTGTTGGGGTAGTTACTAAAACTCCTACAATATTTTTCACCAGCTACTATCACAGAAATACCATATTGGTTCCTGGGAGACCTACAGTAATTGTCACTGGTCCTTTGACAAAATTGTATATAATATCTGAATCAAACCTATATCTGATCCTACACAACCTTAACAATTACATAACTTCCAGCATGATATTCATAAAAATGTAAGGAGAAAACAGACTTAGGTTCAATTATTTATTTTAATAACATTTATTTTTTACATAACAAGACAAACAGTTCTTACACAGACACCCTGGCAAAGATTAAGCAACAACAAGAAACTGAAGTGGCTACCAGAAACCGCCTAGTAGGGTTGGAACCGAGGCAGAAACCTGAAGACGACTAAAGGGTGGCCAGTCAGTCCTCTTCTGGCTGTGCTGGTGGAGATTTTAACAGTGCATGACCTTTGTTCTTTAATATATTTACACATCGAAATGACCAGTGACTCAGTGAATATACAGTAGGTGGGCTGTGGCCAGAGTCTTTAGGCTGAATCCATGTCAACATTACAACCAGGTGGACTTGGGCAGGGATGACCAGGTGGACTATGGGTAATAACAGCAGGAATTGTCAAGCTGAAACTAGACCAGCAACACAACCAGGTGGACTTGAGATGTGAACAGCAAGGAATCATCAGGCCAGTTAGTCTCGAGGTGAAGTCCATAAGCTATGATCCTCCTAAGATGCAACAGGGAACCATAGAAATTAGAGTAAGCACCCAGAAAAAATACCTCAGAATATTAATCAGGGTGACCAACAAAAAAACAAACGCAACCTACGGAAAACACATGAAACAGCATGTGATTTAATAGTTTTTGGTGGCTGAATTTCTTTAGTTCACAGGCTCACACTCAAAGGCTGCTCCATTCGTTCAAACCGTTCTCCTCAAGGAACTTGAGTAAAAACATACTCACATACCAAAGATTGCGAGTTCGAATCCATGCGGACACTTTGCCTGTATTTAGTTTTCTATTCCAGCGCAATGCAGACGTGTTGCAAATGCTTTTTTATCCTTTTTTTCCTTACTATCACCATGGTTACAAACAATACATTACGACATAATACGTGTTACATGGAGTTAACAGCAAGGTTTCTGAGTGGTTAAGGTTAGGGGTTTGGGTAAGGCTTAGATCGAGCAAGGTCTCACTGTGCGCCCATCGAGGACTTTTCATCGTGGCAGTTTCACGGATTTCCGAGAGATCAGGCTGGTCCAATCAGTACCCATATTAAGTCCTGTATTTAGTTTGTGTGTTTCTATCATTCCCCTGTTGGTTATTGTTAGCTGTTGATTGTCTTCCATATTGTTGAGTGTGTTGAAGTTTATATAGGCTAGCTACACATACTGTTTTGCCCATTGTGGCAGTTTTGATTTCAAGCAAGTGTCTTTGTGAATAAACACTGTTTGTTTATTAGAACCACTTCACATTTTGTCACTCTTACACCGACAATGGATAATCGTGACAGCAGTTATGCTCAAGTGATACCTATTCCATTGTTGAATATTGACATTCTGAATTATCTACATGCTTCATTTCAGGGTAAACACTGTGAGCGAAATGGCACCCTTGGTACAATAGGCTACTTGGTGATGTTATGTTCATAATCTATAAGCTCATGATGGAAATATTTCCTCGCCTAGCCTAATGGGAGTTGTGAATTGGTGAACCGTAGCCTTCCTAATGTGCCATTAATTCTCATTCGGAAAAAAACAGGAGTGAGTCGGTTTTCTTTCACGTATCAAGCAATTAAATAACATACGACAGGTCCATACATAATTGACTCGTTAAATACATAATTGCATGGTATATATCCGAGACCCATCAGAATTATGACAGATCCGACCCAGATCCGAGAAAAACACATATATATCAAAGCCGTTTGGGTCCCGGGTCGGACCTCGGGTTTTCTGGTGTGGTCCGTGAAGATCGCTACTCCCAGCACCTCCTGTGCTGTATTGTGGTGTGCCCCTTTAAGGTTGCTAGTCTCCACCTGTCTTGGAGTGGTGGAACAGTTTTTCATGTTTCAGAATGTAGAGGGTGGGACGAAGCTAAATAATGGCAACCAAATTGCTCAAAAGGGTACCTCTTAAAATGAATACTTAGACAAAGACAATCCATTGGCTACTTCAGTTTATTGCAGGATTCACAGCAATTGTAAACTCAGTCTGGGGTCCCCCATAACAACTGTCGTCTCATACCTTCTTGGACACCCCTTCATAAGCTGCCTTTCATTGAGAAGAAATGTACAGACTCCTAAATTTACACAAACACATACATATGAATTGTCAAACCAGAGACACTGATGATTTTTCAGTTGTCTTTTTTCCCCCAGAGCTGTAGGTAGAGGTATCTTTCACCCGTAGAGAATAATAAAGGACTCTAGTTGTCAACGGGACAGTTCAATACTGTATTTGCAGTAACAACATGGAATTCCAGCATTTTCATGTAATCAACTGAGTGGAACAACTTCCCTTAGCTGAACTCTCCTGATAACTTTGTTGAAATCATGCTAAACCAGATCATCAGGAGGTTTACATAAGTTTTTTTAACACAACACAAAAAAAACTATAAAGATTTTACATACAGTATATCATAGTGATTTTTTCCTTTTATGTAAGATTAGAAAATATAAACATACAATGGGAAACAGAATAAACGTTGAACAAAAATGAAAAACAAAAAGAAGAGCTGATGGTGTAGCGTGTACACTTATATTATGATATGACAAATTCTCAATAATTTTCTCGTTTTAATTTAACCCCTTTGTTATGTCCCCAGTATAGAAGAAACATGGAAGGGTTTACCTTGTCCTGTTTAAATGTTTCTGTGCTGTGCTTCTGTCTTGTTCTGTGTGTTTGTGCTGTTTCTGTTCAGTTTGTTTCCCCCACAGGTGGTGCAGATTCCCTCATCCAGCCAATCATCACTTATCACTGACTCCTCCCCTTCATTATCCGGTCCAGCTGATCTCATTCAACATTTCCCATCATGCTCTTCCCCTCAGTGTATATCTGTGCCCCTGTTTAGTCATTCTTTCTCTCGCTCTGGTTGAGCAAGCAAATGTTCTGTTGGTTTGTTCTGTGTTTGGTAGTGTTGTTAGAGTGAGCTTTGTTTGACCTTTTTGATTGATCGTTAGTTGTTAGAGTGAGTGATAGGCCTGTGTGGTGTGTTTATAGTATTAATATTTGTGAATTGGTGTAAATTTTATATTAATCATTTGTTTCTTTTTGTGTTCCCAGAGGGGGAGAGGAGGCACCTGGGGGGGAGTGTCAGGCCAGACGCCCTTGGGCTTACACCACCCGTAGGGATACTCTCTTGTATATATACACTAGGTTTAGATCTGAGCGCCCACCCACTGTACTTTGGTTAGGGCACCTTGATCGAGTGTCAGTTAGGTTAGTTTCTGTGTGTTAGTTTAGTGTAGGTTAGTGGTGGGCCTTTGCTTATTGTTTCTTTGCTCAGCCTCTCCTCCCAAATTATTATTTACATTTAACATATTTTACCTTGGCAATAAAAAGCCCTTTGTGAGAAGGTACTCTGGTTTCTGTGTCCTTGCTTGCACCTACGACCCCATACCTCTTTTGCTGACCTCAGGGTGTCCTGTGTAGTGGATTTGACATCCCACTCCCCTCCGAGGGGAGGAGTAAGAACGTAACACCCTTGTGTTACCAGCAATGTGATTAATATCATGTTGATGGTTTCATTGATAAATTGTGTAACTTTTTGATTGTGATATAATATTATGTCATGATCCCGATGTGGTTCTGTGTGTTGCTTTTAGTTTATTCCGTTATGGTGTACCTGTGTATTGTGTTCGATTGCATCATTGTAGTTTTTCCTAGTGTTTTAATCTTCTGTGTATTATGTCTGTAATTTCAGTTGTAATGGGGTATGGGCTTTGGCGCCCTCTAGTGGGGTTGGGTTGTATGTACTATAGATCCAGACTTTCCAGGTATTTCAGTAGTCATTCTACTTCGTATGTGTGGGTGATGAGCATGTACAGATGTTGTCTATTGTCTAATGTCTACCACTATACTGTATAGTCATGTTTGTCATGTCATTTGTGAGACATTGTCCCTGTTACGGATGTTCCCTGTTACGGATGTTCCCTGTTACGGATGTTCCCTGTTACGGATGTTCCCTGTTGATGGGTTTTCACCAGTTTTGTGGTCCTGCTTCCAAACGATTTGGAGAGATTCTGTAATTCACTAGTTTCCTGTTAGTTTAGCTATTCTACAGTCAGTGTTGGGTAAAGCTACCTTTCAGTTACATTCCAGTTATATGTTGAGTTCACAAGTTTTGGGAAGTCCCTAAGTAAGACAAAATGATCAGGTGAATGGAATTCATATCTTAAAAGTAACCTATAAAACAAATAGAAAAAGTAAAGAAAATATCAATCATGGTCACCAGTAAGATATCCATTTACCTGATAATTTTGTCTTAATTAGGGACTTTCCAAAACTTGTGAACTCATCAAGTAACTGGAATGTAACTGTACAAGATACTTTACCCAGATGTTTAAACATCTGTAAGTTTATGGTTTAGAGTTTGTTGTTTTGCTCTCTGTGATCTTTCCTACAAGTGATTTCAGTTTGGAGAAATTAACATTGCCTTTTATTTGAAAACGCATCTGCCTCCTCCCTATCCTACATTTTACCACAAATGTATCACTATAGTGACAGAATGACTCACCATATCAAAATAAAGGCAGCATTTTCTAGGAACTATGGAGCCCAGCTACTGGCCTCATTTTTGGGAGGACAGCAGCTCTGATGAAGAGGAGGAAATGTTGTGTCCTACAAGGGAGACAGTGTTTCCTATGGTGGAGGAGGAGGTGGACTACAAAAGAAAAGGTATGGAACTTTATGGAGTGGATTTGATTTCTTTAGACTAGGAAGCAATGGAAGTAAAGGACTTTGTTCCAGTGGACATTTCAGAGGAGGAATACTGGTCGGAGGAAGGTTCTGATGAGGAGGGGGGTCAGATGGCTCAGCGAATAGGAGTCAGACTTGTAGTCGTAAGGTTGCTGGTTCAATTCCCGGCTGTGCCAAATGTCATTGTGTTCTTCGGCAAGGCAATTTACCCCAAGTTGCTCCAGGGGAATGTTTCTGTATTCACTGTAAGTCGCTCTGGACACTAGTGTCTGCTAAATGACTTAAAAGTAAAAATATAAATGTAGGGAGTGTATTATTATAGAGCCCGACTTCCTCTACTATCCTCTGGTTCCTGATTTTCCTACACCAGAGTCCCATTTATCTAGCACTCCAACCTGGACCTACAGTACTACAGGCCGGGTTTCCAGGGCCCGTATTCATCAAGCTTCTCAAAGTGCCTATTTAGTCTTGAGTGCTGTTAATTCACAAAGTTTTCCCAAGAGTAATAGGCACAATAGATGGCACTCATAGAAAGATCATTGCTCCCATGCGTCAACAAGAATGTTTATATGAACAGGAAGAGGTACCACAGCATCAACACACAAGTTGAGTTTGATGCAGAATACATCATATTGGATGTGGTACCCAAATGGCCTGGGTCTACCCATGACGGGCGGATATTTAATGAAAGTGGCCTGAAGTAGATGTTTGAAAGGCATTTTATGCCGCCGGAGTGTCATCTAATAGGAGATAAAGGATACCCGGTATGCTCGTGGCTGCTCACCCCTTTCCATATGCCACTGACTGAAGACCAAATGAACTACAACAGGTAGCTTATTTTGTAAGCTATTGATACATAATTGTATCTAAGCTATATAGGAAGGTCAGTTAACAGCACACTTGTGAAATTTGTAATTCAGAATTGGTGGAAAACGTGTTGGAACCCTTTTTTTTATCTTTAATTTACATTGGCCCTCATTTATGAAACGTGCGTACGACCTAAAACAGGCGTACGATGGGCGTACGGCGATTCTTACGCAAAGCAAGGGATTTATCAATTTGAACGTGATCGTAGGCTGCGATGAAATCTCACGTCTGGTCTGACTTCGTGTACGCAAATTCTATAGTGTGACTAGCCGTGGTATAACCACCTTGTTCAGTGAATT
>JACXGM010020241.1:0-11944 GCA_016801145.1 Umbra pygmaea | reverse complement strand
GAAGCAACTGCCATGTGATTGGTTGAGTAGATAATTGCATTAATGAGAAATTGAACAGGTGTTTCTAATAATCCTTTAGGTGAGTGTATATTATGTCTTGTTCAGTCAGTGTGCCCCTTAACATGACCAAGGACACATAAATAATTATAGTAAAATATGGGCCTAAATATGAAGTTTAATAATTAATTGAACATCTGAATTTTTTAAAACTGGATATTTCTGACGGGGCACTGTTGCAAAGGTGTGCAAACGTTATCAGCCTTAAAAAGAATGTGACGACCACTGAATGTTTGCTGGTATTAACGTTAATGTTTAATGTTAACGTAATTAAAGTTTGATGGTATTATATCATACTGATTTTAGGTACACTGATGTTGCACTAATGTAAACATTTTCAATATGAGTATAGCATATCTACATGCAAAAGTGAACGACTTGTGTTCTTTTTCATACCGTGCATTTTGCTGCTTGCTGTGGGGAGATAATCACTCTCTATTAATCACTCCCTACAGAAGGACTGTTGGGATCATTTACCTCAGACCATGTCTTGTTTTTTCTCTTTCTTTCTCTCTTAGCATACCTGAAATCATGCTTTGTAATATAACTACTATCTTGTAATGCCATTAATTGGATAATTGTAGGGCATTAATAGGTGTAATATAATCCATCTGCAATGTGAAGTACTGTTTAAATCAATTTCTTACATAAACCGCCATGTGAGCTTGAACAATTCTTTAATGCTTATAAAATATCATACTCATCCAACTTATTAAACACCCCCAACGTATTATACACCCCCAACGTATTATACACACCCAACTTATTATACACACCCAACTTATTATACACACCCAACTTATTATACACACCCAACATGTTATACATACTCAACTTATTTTAAGATGGTTCTGTACCTTTAGGGCAATCCCACTATCATAGCAATACAGTGAATATACATTATCTCCATTCACAAAATGTAGCGGCAGTTAAACATAATAATAATCCTGAGCTCTGAGCCTGGAACACGTACCTAAACCCCCCCAGCAAAACACATCCACACAGAACCAACACACTCAGACAGAACCAAACAGGTGGAGGCAGGGGCGGGCAGGAGGGGACACTGAGTCACAACGTAGCTTCATCAGGTAGCCTGCTGAGACCATGCTGCATGATAGCCATGTGACTACCTACTTCTGATAGGCCTGAGTCGATCAGCTGATATAAAAACACTGACTCACTTGGGTGTCCTGTAGGAACTGACTGCGCAATTTCCATATGACTCAATTCTCAGTACAAATATGTATTGCCTGGTTGCATCACAGTACTTAATCTAAATCATGGGGTTAGATACTGTTAAACAGAGATTATTTTTTAATAATAAAATGAATTACATGAATGTTGCCTAGTCTTATACACCTTATATTTAAAATTCCACTAGAATAAAATTACTTTGTAAATGAATGATAAAAATGATAAATTACAGAAATTACATTTATCAGGCATATGTCTGTGTGACAATAATAAGGTGCACACCTATATTGTAGTGTTCTACTTTACATTATTGTAAATTACTGTGTGTATTATAATGGTCCTGTGCTTCATATGTTCGTGTTAATGGCAACGCCAAATGTGTTGATTCCCACTGGGGTCACAAAGGTTTGTAGACTCACTGTTGTCACTTTGGATTGGTTTCTGCTACAGAAATGGCATATATTACAGTTTTACATTGCTACAGGCTGATGCAATTTTAGTGAAGAATAAAAAAATACATTAACAAGTAACTATAATATTAGCGATGAATTTGTTACATGTTATATGTCTCTGATTATGGCTTTGTTTACCCACTGTGAAATAAAATCATAACAGCCATTATCATATTAGTACATTTAAGCAATAAGACACAAGGGTGCGAGATGTATGGCCAGTGTACCATGGTTAAGGGCTGTTCTTAGGCACGACACAACACAGTGTGCAAATCACATAGGAATGACAGTGCCACTATACGCAGGTACAGGATGCTGCTAAAGCTTAAGGCTTTAACTATTAAGGCTTCTAACTATGTTGCAGGATACACAGCAAAATGTCCGGTGTTAAATCAACACCCTAAGTTTTAAATGAACACTCTCAGTGTTTATATAGATCCACATGTTAAATGTCTGTGATTGGACATGTGAACAGTTCAACAGCATTGTAGTGATTTCACAGTAAGAACAAATAACAAAGTAAAAAGAAGAATCACAATATACATAATACCATTATTACAGCCAAAAAATGCAACAAATGCATTATCCAAACTTAGGATGTGACAGAGATTTTACTGAAAATTGGGTCAAATGAGAAACATGGGAGTTGCTTAAGTAAGATCTGCTGAAACAACACAGATCTGAAAAATGCATGACCCTCACCAAAACATGCTGCACCAAACCTTCATAACTCTATCCAGATGCTACAAAATCAACATATGCCTTAAAAACATGATTCTCAGAAATGAATCCTATTTATGGTTGTGTCCACAAATTAGGATAGCAGACTTGGTTTAGCTGACATTGCAGTAATACTGAAAGAAAAAAAACATCAAAAAGCAGTACAGTTTTTAGCATATTTGCAAAGCATTATGTTTGGTACAAAATCTAATAACACTTCACGGTAATTGCTTCCTTATGCATTATGGAAGCTGCATCATTATAAGGGTATACTTGTTGTTAGCAAACAACTGGAGACTTTTTGAGACTAAAAGAAAGTGGATTGAGCTAAGCACAGGACATTTTCCTTGAGGAACATCTGCCAGACACTGGTAGAGTAGAGGATATCAATTTCCCATGTAGGTCATTGAAGGACAAACTACAAGTGCTTGGCTAGACAACAACAAAAATCAATTGTAGGCGTAATAAGCGGATGATGCTAGTTAAATAACTGAAGACAGATTGTTGTTTGCTGTGTTTTGGGAGGTGAACACTGTTTGCATCTATTAGCTAGTTAGTTTTGAAAAGTGATAGCCTACAATTGATAGCCTTTAATGATCTACGTAAAACACTGATGTACATGTTACAATAATTGGCACACAGTCCTGAATGACCCAAAAATTATTTGCTCTGTCAAAGCCAGGGTTGGGTTACTTCTTAAATGTAATCTGTTACCGTTGTGCTCAAAAGTTTGCATACCCCTGGAGAATTGATAGATGTACCATTTATAAAGAAAGCATGAATATGAATGGGATTCATATTCAACTGTAGGTCATAACAGAATGGCACAATCATTAAACAAAACATGGCAAAAAATCTAATAATGATATGACCCCTGTTCAAAAGTCTGCATACCCTCAGTTCTCAATATGGTGTATTGCTCCCTTTAGCATAAATGACAGCATGTAGCCTTTTGTGACAGTTATCTATGAGGCCCAGAATTCTCGCAGGTGGTATAGCTGACCATTTGTCTTCACAAAATGCCTGCAGGTCATGCAAAGTCTTTGGTTGTCGTGCATAAACCGCACATTTCAGATCTCCCCAGAGAAGCTTGATAATATTCAGGTCAGGAGACTGTGATGGCCACTCCAAAACCTTCCCCTTTTTCTGCTGTACCCACTGGAGGGTCAATTTGGCCTTCTGCTTTGGGTCATTGTAGTGCTGGAAAGTCCAAGAACGTCCCATGCGCAGCTTTCATGCAGAAGAATGCAAATTGTCTGCCAGTATTGTCTGATAACATGCAGCATTCATCTTGCCATACATTTTCACATGGTTCCCCTGTCTTTAGATATCACACATCCCCAAAACATCAGTGAGCCACCACCATGCTTCACAGTGGGGATGGTATTCTTTTCACTATAGGCCTTGTTGACCCCTTTCCAAACATAGCGCTTATGGTTGTGACCATAAAGCTCTTTTTTGGTCTACTCACTCCAAATTAAAGTGTGCCAGAAGCTGTGAGGCATATCAAGCAGTGGCGGCTGCTGGTTTTTCAATGAGAGGAAGCTAATTTCTACACCTGCAGATGTAACTCCAATTGTTGCCACTAATGAGGACATTTTGTAAAGCTGAGGCATTGCAGTGTCCAGAATGTGATGTATAATTGTATGAAATGTGTGATGAAAATTGGCTAGCAATATCACCAAGCAAATACCAAGAAATAGGTTGCAGCAGTTTGTCTTTCAACTACACTTGCAAAATTTGTGAAGGGACTGAGCTTTGGCGATATTTTATAGTACAAAATTGCTGTGAATCAAAAGGCGATCGTTCGAACAGACCCTCCAATCATCACGCAGAAGCCCGGAGTCCAGGCCAGCCCACTCCTCAATTTAACCCCAGAGATGCTGAGCATTCGTGGGCGGGACATAATCACAGCATTTATCCAATGACTCTCCAAAAAACTGTTCAAAGCAGGCCCATTGAAGTCCATGGACACCACGCTTCAACAGGGAAATGCACTGTGACGCTACGGGAATGTTTGAGAAGGAAATCAGGTCAGTCGACCTTCTATTTGAAGCTGATTCTGAGTAAAATCGTCTTCGAGATGAACTCGTTCTAACACATTTTTAGTCAATCAAATGTTAACTCTGAGGTGTCTGTGTTTATATTTTCTCTCTTGTTCTCCTGTGTTTAGAGGTTGTGCTCGCACTGCAAACTAATTAGACATCACCGTATAGCTGAAGTTTGATAGCTCTGTCAATTGGACTTCCTCTATGTTAGCAAACCACACGTCACACATTTGTTGGGAATTCCCTGACTGACTCTCGGTAAGGGAATGCCTGCAATTGCCAAGAAACTCTGTCAGGTTTAAAGCTATACGGTAAGACAATGATTCTACATAATATATACATACATAATCCATCTGACATCTCTAGACAATATACTACACATCCAGACTAAAATGGGGGGGGGGGCTTAAAATAGTTGAGAATTTACGAACATTGTATATACAAACAAAATATAGTGGGTCCTAAAATGGCTGTTGACAATATAATGTTCAAGATTATGTAATCATTTTAGTTAGAATTTTAGAAAAATGCATACAGCACATTTTGATATGTTTTGATTTACCAACAAAAACTGTAGTTTGGGAACCATTCACCAATTACGGTGAATAGCCACAGCGATATGTCATGAGACAAAGCGTTATTTAAAGTCTATCTTTTTAGACATGCAGAGACCTACATGGCATTCCATAACAGTGAGTGCCATGCTTAGTCATAGACAATTCCCTGAAACAGTTATTATCTGCACCAATGTACCAACAGGTGGATCTAAACTCTTTGGTCACAGGCAGGATAGATTTTTGTAGCAAATTCCAGCCTAGCCATTAACAGTTTTTGGCTAAGTTGCTGTATCGCAACACAGCTGTGTCACGGTAGCCTGTGTTGGATGACTGGCGTTTCCAACACAGAGCAATGCAAATTGGTACAGCGCTGCCCAGGTTGTATGACTGGATACTCAGATGAGGGTCACCAAATGGCGATTGATATTTGTTGTCACGGTGACAACAGGCAAATCAGTTTAATGTGGAAGTAGGCTGCTAGATCTTTGCAATGGAATGGTACACAAAAAAATGGCTGCCGCTCTGACCATTCTGCCACATTGATTTGAATTGGAATGGCCTTTCTATCCATTCTATTTCTATGAACTGCACATTACCAAATGGGAGGGTGAGAAATATGGGGTAAACTCCCGCTCAACACTAAACAATACTAGTTGCCTTTTGCCACGTTAACTCCTACAGGTTCAACTTCAGCTAACTCAATCATGTCAGACAATCAACTGGAAATACATTATGATAATTACTATTTTCATATTTTTTATGAAATGTTATATTTAAATGGATGTATCCATGGTAACACTGTCGATGTGTGATTGTGGCAGCCTACAAGCCAAGGGAATTCAGAGAAGGCCTAAATTAACCTGCAGTGTCAAACTAAATGTTAGTCTACATAAAAAAGGAAAATGTGCAAGAGGACTGGTACAGTAATTTTTATGAAGATGCAGTGGTCATTTAAATATGAAGCAGTTAAAAAAAACAGGCATCTGTGTCTCTAATATTCAATACAACATCACTTGAAACACTATTTATTCAATCACCATTCAGGATCAAAGCCTTTTTTTCTTTCAATTTTTTGACACCATTTTTCAAATTTCATTAAGGCCCTGCTTCATTAAAGCACTTTCCAGTGAACATGAGTCAATGTGGAGATACTATATGTCACGATGCTCAATCATCAAGAAAGTTTATACCAGAATCCTTACATGCTGGAAGTAAAGCACTCTCCAGGCATCTCATTTGATTCAGCACACAAGCACTTGAGATGCAAAGAGTCGCCACAGAGTAATCAAATCTCCAAACCCAGATGGTGCAGGCCAAGTGACTCCCTTTCCTGTGGTATTCTGGAAAGCACGATTTGAGCCCTAGTCTTGCAATGATGTAGCTGCAGTAAAAGTGACGGTAAACCAGAACTTATATGAGAATAAATATTACCATTCCCTCAATTATTAGGATGCTGCTTGAATATAAGTCTTCTCAAAAAGCAGTTTCTTGCTGCTTAGCATCTATGGGGAGACGGTAAATGTCATTTTATTCCCTTGTTAGATAATTGGAGCATGAAACGTAACAGCAGGTATTCTCTTTTGCTTCTTTTTCTTCTCTCCAAAAAGTCAGACATGTAGTTTAGTGTTGCTTAGAGCCAAAACCGAAATCTTCAGTGGTCTGCATGTGGATTTACCATCAAATGTTTAGGTTATGCATGCCTAAATACACTCACTGGCCACTTCATTAGATACACCTTGCTAGTACCTGGTTGGACCCACTTTTGCCTTCAGAACTGCCTTAATTCTTTGTGGCACAAATTCATCAAGGTGCTGGAACCTGTCCTCAGAGATTTTGGCCCATATTGACATTATTGCATCATGCTGCAGATTTGTCGCCTGCACATCCACGATGCGAATCTCCGGTTCCAACACATCCTAAAGGTGCTCAGTTGAATTGAGATCCAGTTATTGTGGAGGCCATTCGAGTATAGCGAACTCATTGTCATGTTCAAGAAACCAGTCTGTGCTTATCTGAGCGTTGTGACATGGCACGTTATCCTTCCTGCCATTTGGTAGGCTTTGGCATTTAAACAATGCTCAATAGGCCCAGAGTGTGTCAAGTAAATATCCCCCACACCATTACACCACCACAACCAGCCTGAACTCCTGATAGACAGGATGGATTAATGCATTCAAGTTGTTTACACCAAATTCTGACCCTACAATCTGAATGTCACAACATAAATATGACCACGCAACATTTTTCCAGGCATTTGTTATCCCATCGTGGTGGGCCCATGTAAACTGTAGCCTCAGTTTCCTGTTCCTAGCTGACAGGCAGGGATGTACTGGGACAAAAATTCGTCCTGGGACTTTGGGATGGAGAGGCCGGCGAGGGGGGGTCTGTTGGCACACACACTGTATCTGTCGCTCCCCGCATCCTTCACTCACCTTCTCTGTATTTAGAGAAGACCAAATAACTGTCTCTCTCTATTTCGCTTCGGGGTGCTGCAGCATCTCTCGATTTCGCTAGCGGAATGGTCCAAGTTGGGAGGGGCGGGCCATTCCACTTTTCACATCCCCCTCTAAATTTACAGTATTAAACTGGCTCAGTCTGACGGACGGGCAAATGCACAGTATTACGCTCCTGCGTATACAACAGCCAGTCCATTGCAGCCTACTATCACCTATTTTAATACGTCCAGGACTGTAACTGGCCAACAGACCATCAAAATAAAATAGGACGGCCGGTTCGGACTGGAATGGACCGGCTGTTCGGGAAAACTCCCGAACCTCCTGATGGCCAGTCCACCCCTGCTGACAGGAGCGGCATCTGGTGTGGTCTTGTGCTGCTGTAGCCCATCTGCTTCAAGGTTTGACGTGTTGTGCATTACATGATGCTCTGCTGCATACAGTAGTGTACCTTGGATATAACAAGTGGTCTGGCCATTATTCTCTGACCTCTGCCATCAACAAGGCATTTTTGGCCAGAGAACTGCCGCTCAATGGATATTTTGTCTTTTTCTGACCATTCTCTGCAAACCCTAGAGATGGTTGTGCAGGAGAATCCCAGTAGATCTAGTCTAGTCACCAGAACAAGCTCAATCTTTTATGATTGAACATTAGTCTGGGGAGTCTTTATTTTCTACTCCACAAGAGGCGTGATCAACAGGCATAATTCAAATGACTCTGTACACAATAGGATAGTTCTTCATCCAATCAAACCAACGAAACAAAGCTGCTGGCCATCACTTCTCTATCGTCATCGTGTTAAACCCGCCCAGGTGGATAAGCCAGTTTGGGTTACACTTTATTTGGAGAGTCCGAAATTCCATCTGTAGGTGCTCTGCAGATAGTTTGTTGATGATATCACTATCAACAAAATATCAACAATCTATCTGTTGATTAGCAACTAAATGTGTAGTTTAAGGGTAGGGGTAAGTTTAGAATATGTTTTAGGGTAGTGGTTAAGGTTAGGGTTAACCGTAGGGGAATGGTTAAGGTTAGGATTAGAGTTAGGGTTAGTGATAGTTGGTTAAAATGTTGTTGATAGTCTGCAGATAATCTGTAGAGCATCTACAGATACACTTTTTGGACTCTCAAAATAAAGTGTTACCCCAGTTTGTGATTGGTCCCCGCAAAATTGCAACGGAAGCAGGATAGAAATGATGTACAGGTTTCCAGCCTGAGCTGCAGGGCGAAATCAAATCGCCGGCAGATTGGGTTGGGTTTACCCAGTCTATAGTAGATAAGCACTTTCTGAAATAGTCAAACCAGCCGTCTGGCACCAAAAACCATGCTACATTCAAAGTCACTTAAAAACCCAATGGATTGAATTTGAGTATTTAGAATCCAATGTCTCTCAAATACACACTCAGGCAACAGATATTTAGGTTGCTGATAATAGTAAAGTGGTAGATTGTCTTGCGGTCAACTGCACCTTGTGCAATGTCTTTTGGCCTGGTGTGAAACAGGTTGATGTCAAATACTGTAAAATCATGACTCATTCGCCTGCTTGCAGCCTACACCTGCTTTTAGCAAACCTTTCAGCTGCATTCTGTTTACCACTCGCCCAAAAATAACAGTGGTAACCAATTTCCTTGAGGCCATTCCACTGATTAATAACACATTTCTCAGTATAGTTACCGGTAATGCAATTCGGGCATACGTTTTTGGATGATGTTTATAGCATTTTGTTTTTACTGCGCGGGTCTAAGTGCATATTTCTGCACTCACCTTTATTGTTTAAATCACATAATGGAAAGCAATTAAAATCAGTTACTTCATTGAAAACTATGTGCTCACAGCTCAATTAAGGGACCACTGCTAATGTTTTTTTAAATTAACCGCATTGAAAACTGCAGGAATGTGATCAAGAGGAAGATTGATGGTCACAACCCTTCAAACAAAGACGAGGTGTTTGAATTTTTGTGCCAGGAGTGGCATAAAGTCACCCAACATCCATGTGAAAGACTGATAAGGAAGCATGCCAAGAAGCATGGTAGCAAGGAGTAGAACTGAGACAGATGCGAAGGTCGTAATGAAATTGTTATTGAATCCAAAACCATGAATATAAAGCTTTCTCTCCTGACACAACACATTTCACATATAGACAATGACAGACAAGATGAAATAGCAAAAACAGGACTTAAAATATGACACTAATGATGATAAATTAAATACAGATGTACTGATTGCTAGTGATCTACAGTATAGGAGGAACAGAGATGTGATGGAGTCATGTTTAAAACACAGGGAAAAAGATAAACAGACATTAAACACACAGAGGAAAGAAATCAGGTGCGCCTACAACATTTATGACGAGGGGGCCGCATGAAAATTAACTTATTTTCTTTGCATTATTCAAGGTCTGCACTATGCATATTTTGTTTTGACCAGTTGTCATTTTCAGCAAATAAATGTTCTGAATGACTATTTTTATTTTGAATTTGGGAGTAATGTTGTCAATGCTTTATGGATTAAAATAAAATTGTAAATTGTACCCAAACACATATACATACCTACAGTATCACTAGTAAAAACAGAGACACATGATTATGCTGTGGTCTCTTTATTTCTCCAGAGATGAATAACTCTGCTTATACTGCCCAGTAATACTGGCGTTATGTTATTTGATTCCTGTCTACATTTATATTATGATTTTATATACATTCCACAAAATAATGGAAAAACATAACAATATATTCATATCAAAGACGTATTAAGGAGTAGGGCCACCCTTTAAAGGACAGCTCCAATACTTCTTGAAATGCTGTTATATAAGTCCTGAACTGTGGGATATTGAACATTCTTCATGAAGAAAAGCCTTTAGAACTTTGAGAGATGAAGGATGTGGAAATCTACTTTGGAACTTCCAGAACATTCAATAAAGTTTTATTATAAAACAGGTTTGGAGATACTGTATCTGCAATTTGATTGACTAAATTTGCTTTCCAAACCTATGACAATATTCCTGATATCTGCATGTTGCCTAAGCACTCAAGTGCAGTAATGGAAAAAGTATCACAACGCCAACTTGAGGAGCTGAACAAAATAAAAAACATGGTGGACAATTCCTCTCGCTTGAAGTCTCAACACCTACTTCCAAATAAGACAACAATAAAACAATTTTAACTGTCAGTCACCACAAAAATATTGTTGCCGATGTAGACATGATAACCAAATAAGTAATGTAATCAGTTTTGTATTAAAGTTTTTTATGTGATGAAGCATTAGCTAGGTATTAAGTAGTGGCTGTAGTATGTCAATATACTGGTACACTGTAAAAAATGCTTTGACTCAGTTAAGTTGTGGCAACTTTAGGAAAGTTGTGCCAACTTTAGGAGTTAAGTTTACTTCCTAAAGTTGCCGCAACCTAACTGAGTCAAATAATTTTTTACAGTTAAGCTGGCTCGTTAGCCTAATTGTCTTAGCTACCTTTAACTTTACACACCCTGGATTGTCCAGAGCCATCTACCTCCACCCCTTGGTCAGAGTGAAGAACTGTCTCCCTAACATACTAGACTCCTCATACACAAATCTAGCCCTTGAATCCAGGTCCACACCATTTTTTCATTACAACCCTTTAATCCAGCATTTTTAAACCTGGGACACCAGCTGTGTGCAATTAATGATGAGGTAGAATGGAAAACCAGCAGGGTCCGGCCCACATAGTGTAAGATTTGAGTATCTCTGCACTAGACATTACACGCCATACAAATGTAAATTATGGGACAGTTTTCCTCAACTAGTTATGGGGCTTTTCCATAAAAGTGCTGTGTCGTACCATACCAAACATATCACATCTATCCCTAGAATGCTTTTTACATATTTTTTAAATATCTAGAATACAGTTTTGACAGCTTTATTATATAAGTTGGTCTCTGAATGAGGAATTACAGTAGCCTACAGTTCTCACCAGCAACATTAAGGTGAAAAACATCTCTATACAGCAAATGTTTGAATCAGACTTAGGGGGACCTACACAATATCAGGCAGGTTGTCATAATGTTATGGCTGATCGGTGTACCTATATCTGTATGTGAACCTTTGATTTCAGTATCTGGAATGACCCGCTTGTGCAGCAATAACTTAAACTAAAGGGTTCCAAATACTGTTGATCAGTCCTGCACATATGCTTGGAGGAATTTTTGCCCATTCCTCCATACAGAACAGCTTCCACTCTGAGATGTTGTTGGGTATCCTCACATGAACTACTCACTTTGTATCCTTCTACAACATTTAGATCTGATTAAGATCAGGACTTTGACTTGGCCAATCTAAAACATTTAGATCTGATTAAGATCAGGACTTTGACTTGGCCAATCTAAAACATTTAGATCTGATTAAGATCAGGACTTTGACTTGGCCAATCTAAAACATTTAGATCTGATTAAGATCAGGACTTTGACTTGGCCAATCTAAAACATTTAGAT
>JACXGM010020240.1:0-18064 GCA_016801145.1 Umbra pygmaea | reverse complement strand
TAGGAGCATGTAACAAGTTAGGTGCATGTAACAAATTAGGTGCATGTAACAAATTATGTGCATGTAACAAGTTAGGTGCATGTAACAAGTTAGATGTATGTAACAAGGTAGGAGCATGTAACAAGTTAGGTGCATGTAACAAGTTAGATGTATGTAACAAGGTAGGAGCATGTAACAAGTTAGGTGCATGTAACAAAATAGGTGCATGTAACAAGGTAGGTGCATGTAACAATTTAGGTGCATGTAACAATTTAGGTGCATGTAACAATTTAGGTGCATGTAAGAAGTTAGGTGCATTTAACAAGTTAGGTGCATGTAACACGTTGGGGGTGTGTTAGAAGTTGGGTGTGTTATGTTATTATGTATTCATTAAAGTGTTGTTTAATCTAACATGGCATTTTCTGTCAGAGGTGGATTTTACTCAAATGCTTTCAACAAATGTTTCAGTTGAACATATGTAATTCCTAAATCAGTTGAACATATGTAATTCCTAAATCATTTGAACATATGTAATTCCTAAATCAGTTGAACATATGTAATTCCTAAATCAGTTGAACATATGTTATTCCTAAATCAGTTGAACATATGTAATTCCTAAATCAGTTGAACATATGTAATTCCTAAGTCAGTTGAACATATGTAATTCCTAAATCAGTTGAACATATGTAATTCCTAAATCAGTTGAACATATGTAATTCCTAAGTCAGTTGAACATATGTAATTCCTACATCAGTTGAACAAATGTAATTCCTACATCAGTTGAACATATGTAATTCCTAAATCAGTTGAACATATGTAATTCCTAAATCAGTTGAACATATGTAATTTCTAAATCAGTTGAACATATGTAATTCCTAAATCAGTTGAACATATGTAATTCCTAAATCAGTTGAACATATGTAATTCCTAAATCAGTTGAACATATGTAATTTCTAAATCAGTTGAACATATGTAATTCCTAAATCAGTTGAAGATATGTAATTTCTAAATCAGTTAAACATATGTAATTCCTAAATCAATTGAAGATATGTAATTCCTAAATCAGTTGAACATATGTAATTCCTAAATCATTGGCTGTCTGCATGGTCAACAACTAAACTACGAGTCTCTCATCCTTCTCAACCTACGTCACCAACCTCCACTGATGCTACGTCATAAATCAAAAGCAACAGTATGCACAATTTAATGTGAAATAAAGAATGGGAGATACCAAACCATTTTAGCTATTTCTTGTGTGTTCAAATGTAGGTTGACCCTGTGGATAATGAAAATGCAGGGAGCTGCTACTGTACTATGAGTGCAGCACAGCAATTATGGTTAACTTAGCTTACAGAAATAAGGGAACCATGGGCCCGTTTAATGGACAAGGATTAAGCCTAGTCTTGGTCTAAAAAGCAAGATCAATGGAGATTTCCATTCAACGTGATTATTTAGTCCAGGACTAGGCTTAATCTGTGTCCGCCAAACTGGTTCTATAAGATCAAACAAAGCTAATGTTGCAGTTGAGTGTTTCTACAGTATGATGAACAATTAACTGTGAGATGTGTGAGCATAATGCAGGAATTCTAATGTACACCATCTCTTATATCCTATCCTTTTCTTTAAAAAAAATAGTTGAATCTATTATATAAAGCTCTCAGAAAACTCTAGGGAAACTGCTTAGTTTTCGATCATACAAAGAAACAGAAAAGGGCCAATCCTCTTCCGGATGTGTGTGGGTTGGCACAATTCTCATGTTCCATGACAATCATACCAAAGGTTACATTTACAGGAAGACCATGACGACAGAACCGGTTTGTAAAGGATCTCTGTCTTGTGTGTCTACAGGTTGAAAACTGGTATTCCCCTTCTGTCATTGACAATGAATAACTTCTGCCACAACACGTTTGACACTGAGCATTAGATTTTTTTGGACACTGAGGATAAGACTATTCTTGTTTTTGCGATAAAAATATGAAAAGTGGAATTCGTAAGGCCAGCGTCTCCGAAATATTAGAGGTTGTTTAGTAAAAACAAATCATACTCAACACAGATTCTCAATGTATAAACAGGTTAAAATGATCCATCGGCTCTACCTGTAAGCCTTCTTTAAGTTGTACTTGGGACTGTCATACTTGGGACTGTCATAGTCTGCACTGTGCAGCTGATTGCAAGCCAGTACCAAGTGATTAGAGATACCCAGTCCCACTTCTAGAAGAGAAGGTTTCTGGGTCCGAGCTATCTGGGCTATCTGTTTGCAAATGGTTCGTTATTGACTAAGATTTCAATCACTTATCACAGTCAATAATAGCCGCTTTCCGACAAGTAGTTACAGGAACGTAGTTATAGGAACAGTCCACTTCTAAATATTTCTACCAACTACTCTCCTCCAAAACCAGTTTTGCTATTTGCATTCGCACTGGCCATGTGGCCATAGGAACTGGTAGGAGGGGTAAGGGAGTGACGCAAGCACCGCAACGGTCTTTATGGCGTCGTCACTAGACTTTAGCGTAGCGCCACATACAACAACATTTCACAGTTAAATGTTTGTAACACTGGGTGTATGATTGGAGATAAGTGTGTAAATCATCTTATTTATGCGGATGATCTGGTTGTTTTCAGCCCAGGTAGTGCTTGGTTCCATCAGCGGCATTCAATACAATTCAAAAAAGATTGTTGTGTTGATATGTACTCATAACGGAGTTTGAACAGCGGTGTTTAAAGACTAGACTGGAGTATTTAACAGAGAAACACAGAAGACTAAGGCTCCAGCGGAATATGATCTTAAGTAATATGATGGAAGAAGATAGAAGAGCAGAGTGCAACAGGCAGACAAAACGACGGGCATGACTTATAAATTGAACCAATCAACGTAGACCTAGGGAAAGGGATATACCCTGCTCTGAAGTAAGAGCTGAAAGAGTTACAGGAACTGCGGTCCGAGGAACTTAATATACCCAAAATTGGTCCAGTCGGAACACGAGAAAAAAAAGGGTTATAGGAACGTTATGTTCTAAGAACTGCGTTGTCCTAGAACCCTCCGGTCAGAAAGCGGCTAATTAATGGCTAATGTGTATGTGTCTAATAACAGGACTACACTTTTCCTACACTTTTATGTACACGTGGTTGATTTATTTTGGATTTAAGATGAGCCCAACCATCACTTAATTTGGTTGATATTCCCAAAATATTATAGGTCCAAAAAGTGTATCTGTAGATGTTCTACAGATTATCTGCAGACTAGGTGCATGTAACAAACTATCTACTAACCCTAACCCTAACTCTAACCTTAATCATTCCCCTAATGTTAACCCTAACCTTAACCAGTGCCCTAAAACATATTCTAAATTTACCCCTACCCTTAAACTACACAATTAGTTGCTTATCAACAGATTTGTTGATAGTCATATCATTAACAAACTATTTGTAGAGCACCTACAGATGAAATTTTGGACTCTCCAAATAAAGTGTAACCATATTATATTATATATACTGTATATATTTATAGTAAAAAGAAACTAAAATGAAACTAACTAAAACTGACTGAAACTCCTCAGCATGTACAGTACTTGGCAAGGGGTGCTAGTACTTTTCTACTAGCCTACACAGAGCAGCCATTAACCAATTTATGCTGCCCCAAGCTGGGGTTCCGAGCACAGTCTTAAATGCTGTGACCAGGTGGAACCCTTGGCCAAAGTGAAGCCACCAGTACATGCAGAGCCCTGAGGCCTTTGCAAATTTAGGTAAAGATAAGGGTGAAGTGAAAATATGTAGGGAGTTGGACATTTTTCTATCAATAGAAAGGATTTGACAAACCTTATTCTCTGGCATCTTCCTATCTGTCACAAAAATCATGAACAGTATTATAATATATTTATTGTTATTTTTTTATTTCACCTTTATTTAACCATTTATTTATCCCCCTAACTATGTAAAGCACTTTGAGTTCCTTGGAAGAAAAGCGCTATATAAGTTGAATGCATTATTATTATTATTATTATTATTATTATTATTATTATACGCTTTATATGTGTAAATAATCTCTAAGTAGAATCACTGTCATGCCTCAGCTAAATATGAAATGCCAACATTAGTTTGGATGGTTTTGATGACATGGCAACATGGGGCACAAATCATGTCATAGTACACATTTTTTGGGGACTTGTTTTTCTAAATAGCATCACTGAGCCAAATGTCGTTGTGTCCTTGGGCAAGACACTTTATTCTAATTGCTCCCAGGTCGTTGCTGTAAATAAGAAATTGTTCTTAGTCAACTTACCTGGTTAAATAAAGGTTAAATAAAAAAAAAAAAATTAAATCACATTTACTACCATGGTCAAAATCGCAGACTGCTTCCTTAAAGCAAAGTACTGTTAAATTACTTTTTGTTTTTTTACAGTATATCCTTCTCTATAGGTCTATTTAAGGGAAAAATGTACCTTCTGTGTCTCCATCTGGGTGAACCACAGCAAGTAGGTTCTTTCATGTGAAAGAAACACTTGCAATTTCACAGAGAATAAAATGTGTTATTATTTTTATATTTACGTTTTACACTAATTGCTGGAAACAGTCCAGTATACATTACTAATTTAATACCTGTCTCACCCCAGCAAATCCTTAAATAAGGACATACTGTATTTCTATTATATACCCCTTTTTTGTCACTCTAGTGTTATAATTAGCAAATGATTTACAACTTAGATACTGATTCCAGTTAAAATACAATGTGGCATATTCTTCCTGTGGCTGAAGAATCCGTTCTTAAAAGTCACATCATTTTACTGTCTGACATAAACGTAGATATTGGAGATTTTTATTGGACATTTAACATTTTCTCATGGATCTAAATCAATTTTTAAACAAACTAAGCAAAGATCTTTTGAAGGTCGCTAACCAAAAAGATGCCCATCATTACTTTTCATGCATAGGCATGGAGGAAGTCATTTCCCTGAGCAATTCATCCATCTACCAGTAAAGTGAAGTCTCTCTGCCACTACAAACCTAAAGAAGATCATCATCATATTCCTAACCATTTCAGTTTTGGTTAGTGTTTGTGTTAATGCTTTTATGAATGCAGATTCATGTTGGAAGAAAAATTGCATGCACAGTACATTTGTTTGTTTGGGGATATTAGTCAGTTTAGGTGAATGAATATAAACAGTTATGATTTCAGCATGATTTCAGGGCAGCATGTACACCACTGCTGGTTTGATTCTGAAGCTAAACAGGTTTGGGCCGGTTTAGTCACTGGATGGGAGACCAATGCTAAACATGCTGATGGAAGTGGTGTTGGACGGCCAGTAGGGGGCACTCCTCCCTTTGGTCAGGGACATCTGCCCTGTGTAGGGTGCTGTCTTTTGGAAGGGATGTTCAATGGGTGTCCTGACCCCCTGTGGGCAATGCAGATCCCATGTCACCATTAGAGTAAGGGTGTTCATGTTAACCCTGGTGTACTGGCCAATCTGGCCCTCGTATCATCAGAGCAACCTAATCATCCCCAGTTTTACAATTCGCTCATTTTTTCCCCTCTCCCCTCTTCTCCCCAGGCCATTATTGCAAATGAAAACAATGTTCTCAGTCAACTTGCCTGGTAAAATAACAGAAAAACCAACAACAATGTCTGCAGACCCTGCCTGTTTGACACATACTGAGCCAATAACTCTCATATACAATATATTTCAGGAACATATTCTAATAAGGCAAACATGACAAAACACACTGGTTACTAATCATTATATTTTGAAAATGACACACAAAATCACAAAACTTGCCTCTGCTCCGTAACCAAAACATCGCCCTCCAAAAGCCAGAAATGGAGCCCTCTGGAGTAGTGACAATAAGATTTAACATAAGTACTCATTTTGAATACAATGTTGGTTCCCATCTCTGCCCACCATTTTGGGCAACTCTTTCCTAAAGCTAATGTATTCAGATCATGTCCTTCACTTTATTTCATATTTACTCAGCCTTTTACTACATCCTCAAATAATAAAAAGCATTATTATTTTTACTGACACAATGGTAGGAAGCAGAGGCTAGGGAGCCAATCATGTAGAGGGGAACAGACCAGAGAGGTACAGACAGTTGGCCGATCTGGGACTCAAACCCCTGTTTGGGGACATGGTTGCTCCAGAGTCTGGAGCTTAGACCACTACACCATCTCCGGCACATCCTCTAACAGGGGTTTTCAACCGTCTCCTCAAGGCCCTGTCGGGGGGACAGTGAAGGAAACTCGTACCTATCTTTTCAAGGGGGCCAAAAGTAACTGGACAATTGGCTGCTCAGCTATTCCATGACCAGGTGTGTGTCATTCCATCATAATTTATTATTTATTTAATTATTATTTTTTAGAATATTATTATTATTATTTTTTTATTTAACCTTTATTTACCCAGGTGGGCTTGTTGAGAACAATTCCTCATTTAAACTGCGACCCGGCCAAGAAGAAAATGAAAAGGGTGCAAGATTACACAAAATTAATTATGAATTACAAAAAAAACACAATATATACAGGGAATTAAAAAATACAATCAAAAATACAAGGTGGGGATCTTCAGAGTAAAGGATTTAAGAATATGTACAATTAGTACAACAGAAGTCTGAATTAGAGAGGTAGATCAATTGGCATGTAAAGCGGCAAGGCAAATACAATGGAGTAATTAACACTTGATCATAACTTTGCAAATGGATATTGTGCAAATAACAAGCAACTAATAAGACACTGTGCAGATCAGGCATCAAGTGGCCAAACTAAGGCACTATATCAGACAGGCAGAGATAGTAGGCGTGTGAGAGGGGAGGGTCAGCATGTGAAATGATCAGACAGAAGCTCTGATACTCATGATTTAAAGGAGGTGAGGGAGACCGTGTTCACAAGGTTCTAAGACTTTTGTAGCTCGTTCCAGTCGTATGCTGCTCTGAACTGGAAAGTCTTGGCCAAAGGAGGTATGGGCTTTTGGGGTGAGTAGGGAGATGCACCTGCTTGAGAGCAGGTTATGGGTGGGTAAGGCAATGGTGAGAAGAGAGTTTAGGTACAGTGGGGTTTTGCTTAGAAGTGACTTAAATTAGTTGATACCAGTGGACAGGTGTCAAGCGTGTAGTGAGGGCCAGCCCACTAGTACATATAGGTCACAATGTTGGGTGTTAAATGGGGCACTGATGACAAACTGTATGGCACTGTTATAGGCTACATTTACCTTTTTAGGAGGGAGGTAGAGGCAGGTCTATAAATGACATCACTGAAGTCCGGGATTGGTAGGATTGTCGTGTTCACCAGGGCATGTTTGTGGCCTTGTAGGTGAAGGATGCCTTGTTTTGTAATTGGAAGCCATTTCCAGATTTAATTTTGGATTGGATATGGTTAATGTAGCACTGGAATGAAACGGAACAGTCCAGGCAGACACCTAGTTATTTGTAGGTGTCTGTGTGTTCTAGTTTAGAGCCATCCAGAGTGGAGATGCTTGTCAGGTTGGCGGGTACGGATAGCGTGCGGTTGAAAAGCATGCATTTAGTTTTGCTGGGATTTAGGAGCAGTTAAAGGCAACAGAAGGAAGTTTGAATGGTATTGAAGCTCTATTGGATGTTAGTTAATACAGAGTCTATTGTAGGGATAGATGTGTGTTGAGAATGGTGTCATCTGCATAGAGGTAGATCTGACAGTCACCAGCGGCAAGAGTGATATCATTTTATATACTGTACACAGAGAATAGTGTTGGCCCAAGAATCGCACCCTGAAAGAAGAATCAGGAATTAAAGACAGCTGCGGTAAAGGTGAATAAACCCATCATCTGGAGATGTCTATTGGCTACAGACTTCAGGCAGTCATTTCTACACAGTTTACACAATAATTTGAAACATAATTTCCTTTCAAATCCATCCTGGTGTTGTACAGGGCCAAAATGATGACAATTGAGTCACTGTGCAAATATCTATGGACATGACTGTATTGTCTTAGCAAAAGCAAGACACATTTACAAATTCAATTGCCACAAAACCAAAAAGTCTATTATGCTTACAAGACATTTTAATAAGAAAACAGTAAGAAAATAAATGTAAACATGTAAAGCTTGGGCAATGGCCCGATGTCAAATAAGTTACAGTTGGGTTTTCTGAGAAAGTGAGATGGAAGTATTTATGTTTATGGTTCAGCTTTATTAAAAACAATAACATGACATTTTTTTTGTTTTCAATAGCCTAGTATTAACACAGATGAATAGCTGATATTTTCTTGATGATATATTTTGTGTTCAAGTTGCATTTGGGCAATACAGTGAGTTAGAGTGCTCTGTACCAGCTGACAGTTAAATGGTAGTAAATACTACAGAAATCCCTGTCCTAAGCAATGGCAAATTAAGTTCCAGTCTAGAAATGCAGCCATCATTTGTCTTTAAAATGTAAAAAAAAGGAACACAGCAAATAGGTTGAAAGGGGAGTGTACACAGTTCCCTGTCCTCGGGTGCGTAACCAACACTTGTTAGCCGAACCTTGCTCAGGCATTCATTCATATTGCCTACAGGTGCCACTGGCAACATTGGCTTTGTTTGTGAGAGGGAAAATAGTATTAAAAGAAAATGATGTTGAATTAGTTAGTTTGAGGTGCAATGCACACACCCTCTGATGCACCAGAACAAAGACCTCAAGCAACTGTAATACGACTTGATTTGGACAAATAAAGCATTAGTTTCACTCCTGTGTAGCGCCTCAGTAAATATTGATAAAACCTCCAGACTCAATTACATGCACTCAACCTTACAAAAAAGACATTCAATTGAGTAGACCCTCCTGCTAATAACTCACCATCAGTATCACCATCACAGATCTCTGAGGTCATTTAAGATACCAAGGCATTTATCGTGAGCTGAATTTACAATCTGGCTCTTCTTATACCCAGCTACCAATTAACTAATTAATCCCCGCTTCTCCCGCCACAACTATACACCCTAGGCCTTGTTGTCAATCACATTGTGTTCACAGCTAACTTCCGTAGGTGAAGGACAAAAGCAAGTTTGTATTATTTTATAGAATGGCCCACAGGGGGAGCTATGCTCCCGCGTTAAAAAAACAACATCCACTGAATTAATTCAACTTCTCTACATGAGTAGTGATAGCTGCTGCATGGTGGGGTAATACCCAATAGCTTTAGAGGATTCACAACCTGTACATTTCACTTATCCACTGGTCTCTATTTATATGATGCTTACTTGATTTAGCATTTTTAATTGGGTTTATAAAGGGTTAACTTTCACTCTGTGCTATTTCAGACTTACTTTACCAACTGAATTGTTTGCAGTTTTGCTAAACCCTTAATGAAAAAATTAACGTGGTTATGACCAATAAAACATTGAAACATTTTGAAACCCTTCCTCATAAATTCGTCGTTTCTGAAGACAAAAACACAACTCAAAGGACAAGCATAGTGGACTGATCATGCTAGTTCCTTGTTTCCCTCCATTATTGAAGTGTGCCACCCCTGCTGTGTGCAAGGTAGAGAGAGACATAGAAAGACACAGACGGACCCATAGAACGAGACGCAGGAATTGATTTGCTTGTTCTACTGTAATCAATACAACGGAATCACTCCCAGTGATATTGTATTGCAGTCAATGTGAACGGGCAACGTTCCATTTGCACTGTTTATACAAGAAAGAAAAAAACGTAGTCAAAAGCTGTATTAGCCAGCTATTTCATCCATTGTTTACATTGCTACGTAGACCTTGTATAAACAAATCTAGCCAAAGCTTGCAACTAACAATGTTTCTTTGTGTTCATGAATTTTTGCTTTATAACCTTGCATAGTATACTGTATATTAACTACATTGGTTTATTTGCATTGATTGTTGGCTAATAAGACTGGTTCAGTGTTAATAAGATGCTTGAGACCATCAAAGCCGATTATCATGCGAACCGTACATGCTTCTAACACATCAACTTTGAGGACACAATGAAGAAGCAGAAAAAACAGGGAAACAGGCAAGTGTCAGGATTGGAGCGACTTTGACAAGGGCCAAATTGTGATGTCTAGATGACTGGGTCAGAGCATCTCCATAACTGCAGCTCTTGTGCTCCCGGTCGGCAGTGGTCAGTACCTATCAAAAGTGGTTAAAGGAAGGAAAAGAGGTGAACCAGCAACAGTGTCATTGGCTACCAAGGCTCATTGATGCACGTGGTGAGCAAAGGCTGGCACGTGTGCTCTGATCCAACAGACAAGCTACTGTAGTTCAAATTGCAGAAAAAGTTCTGATAGAAAGGTGTCAAAACGCAGTGCGTCACAGTTTGTTGCAAATGGGGCTGCTGTTTTGGCGGCAAAATGGGGATGTACACAATATTAGGCAGATATAATCATAATGTTATGGCTGATCGGTGTAAGGCCATGTTAAGAAAACCATGGCCACAGCGCAGAAAACTCAACAATGTTAAAAAGCGTACTAGAGTGTCAGCTAAAGCCTTACAGAAATCTCTGAAACTTGCTAACATCTCTGTTGACACGACAACATATAAAACACTAAACAAGAATGGAGTTCATGGGAGGACACCATGGTGGAAACCACTGCTGTCCAAGAAAAAAATACATTGCTGCACATCTGAAGTTCCATACAGCGCTACTGGCAAACTATTCTGTGGACTGATGTAAACAAAGTTGGGTTGTTTGGAACACACAACGCTATGGTTGTAGAAAATAAAAACACACAACATGCCAACATCTGAACGTCATCACAACTGTAAAGTGTGGTGGTGGGGGCATCATGGGGGGGGGGGGTGGAATAATGACTTCCCAAGTGTATCAAGAAATGTTGCAGGAGTATGTGAGGCCATCTGTCCAAGAATTGAAGCTCAACAGAAGTTGGGTGATGTAACATTGGTAAGTTAACAAGAAAATAAAGAAAATACACCTTCTGGAGTGAGTGGCTTGAGTGAGATTCTGTGGTATGAACTAAAGAGAGTGCTTCACACCAGACATCCCAAAAATATTGCACAACCTAAACCGTTTTGTAAAGAGGAATTGTCCACATGTCCTCCTGTCCATCCTGCAGGTCTGATCTGCAAATATAGGAAACATTTGGTCAACATTATTGCTGCCAAAGGAGTAGCAACCAGTTCTTTAATCCAAGGGTTCACATAAATATCCCACCCTGTACTGTGAATGCTTAGATGGTGTGTACAATAAAGACATTAAAACATGTAATTGTTCCTGTGTAATTAGTTTGAGCAGACGGTGTTTGTCTATTTTTATGACAATTTATGCAGAAATATAAGAAATTGCAAAGGTTCACATATAATATGGTGCCACTGTATATTGTTATTGAAGTAGAAAACAGGTAGAACCAAACCTAACCCATAAGCTAAAATACAATATTTATTTATGGCTAGCAAGTAAAGTGTAGTCATTTAATATTAAAGGTTATATTTATTTTCACCTTTTACAAACCTAAATGATTTTGGTTGTGAATCGATGTCCACAACATCAAATGTAGCATGCAGTATAACCTGATAATGTTTAAATTGAAGACATTCATTATTATTATAGAATTGTTATTTATTGCAACCAATATAAACTGGACAGCCAGAAAACAACAGTCTTACAACAGTTTGGATCCCAGCCAGTACAGAATGAACTAATTTGAGCTCTGAGGTGCTTTGTCAAAGAACAAGAGTGGGACATTTATTGCTCAATCTAATTGTGCTCACTATTTCTTTATTTTCTACAGGCCAAAAAAAAAACATCATGATCAGACTTGTTCCCTTTTTTTATTTTAATAGCTGAAAACATGAAGATATCAAAGTGCCACCTACAAATATAGAACTAGCAAATGCAGCAGATGGAACTTTATATTTTACATCTGAACATATATCCAATTTTGTAGAACTACAAAGGTTATTTATTCAATTGGAATGCCTGAAAATCTGACAGATACAGTATATTGTTTTTAATGCACAGCTCAATTGTATTAGTATGTTGAGGTAGAAAGCAATAAAAATACCTAAACCATAAAGTGAAATGTGACTTGCATATACAGTTGTGCTCAAAAGTTTGAATACCCCTGGAAAATTTATAATAGATTTACCATTTTTAGATGTACCATTTTAATAGATGTACCATCTCACTGGATTAATATTTAACTGTAAATCATAACAGAATGGCACAATCATAATAGAAAACATGGCAACAAAGAAAATAATTAAATTACCCCTGTTCAAAGTGTGCATACCCTCAGTTCTCAATACGGTGTATTGCCCCCTTTATCAGCAATGAAAGTGTGCAGTCATTTGTGATAATTGTCTATGAGGCCCTGAATTCTTGCAGGTGGTATAGTGTAGCTGCCCATTCGTCTTGGAAAAATGCATCCAGGTCATGCAAAGTCTATGGTCATCTTGAATGAACCGCACGTTTGAGATCTCCCCAGTATGGCTCGATTATATTAATTTCAGGAGACTGTGATAGCCACTCTAGAATATTTACCTTTTTCTGCTGTAATCACTGGAGGGTCAATTTGCCCTTGAGCTTAGGGTCATTGTTGTGTAGAATGTCTAAGAGTGCCCCACGCGCAACTTTCATGCAAAATAATAGAAGTTGCCTGCCAGTATTTCCCGAAAACATGCTGCATTCATCTTGCCATCAATTTTTACAAGGTTCCCAGTGCCAGTAGTGCTCATATTGCCCCAAAACATTAGTGAGCCACCACAATGCTTCTGAGTGGGGATGGTATTCTTTTCACTGTAGGCCTTGTTGCTCGCTCTCCAAACATAGTGCTTATGTTTGTGACCATAAAGTTCTACTTGGTCTTGTCACTTCAAATTAAAGTGTGCTAGAAGTTATGTGTTGTGTCAAGTTGTTGTTGGAAATATGGTAACCAGGCTTTTTTGTGGCACTGACACAGTAAAGAGTTTTTTCTGGTAACTCAAGCATGCAGCTCATTTTGCAGCTCAAGTATCGTCATATTGTGCTGATTGAAACAACAACACCATCGTTTTCCAGAGCAGCCTGTATGTCTCCCTAGGTTACCAGTGTTTTTTTTCTTTGTATCTTGAACTATTCTTGCAGTTTTGGTTGACATATTTCTTGGTCTACCTGACCTTGGCTTGGTATCAAGAGATCCCTGACTGGCATTTGCAAGGCTTTGGATGTATTTTTATATCCATTTCCAACTTTATGCAGTTCCATTACATTATTACGCAGGACTTTTGACAGCTCTTTTCTGCTCCCCATGGCTCAGTATCTAGCCTGCTCTGTGCATCCATGTGAGCACTAACTAACTCATTCACTATTTATACACAGACACTAATTGCAATTTAAAATGTCACAGGTGTGGGAAATTAACCTTTAATTGCCATTGTAACCTGTGTGTGTCACCTTATGTGTCTGTATCAATGCCAAACATTTGAAGGATATGTAAACTTTTGATCTGGACTAATTGGGTGACTTCCATTATTAGTATGGTTTACAAAAAGCCGAACAACTTTCTGATAATTAATCGCTTCAAATCATTACTATCCTTACATAACAGTCAGATTTTCTACTTATGAGCACAACTGTATGGCCAGCTGTGTGTAGCATTAATCAATGCTTTAAGACATATGGTTAATGTTTAATTACAACAAAAATAGTATTCCTTTTTGGCATTCTCTAATATGTCTAAAAAGGTAAATCATCTAAAACAAAATGAAAGTAAACAAGATACATTTCTAAGTTAAATATAGTGCTTACTTGAAAATTGGAGGGGAATAAAATATGTGGGAAGGGGTGACATAGTGAAGTCCGAGGCAAGTTATTATGATGCAATGTATGCATCTCATCACATAGGGTCGCTTGCAGAATTCTAGGGAAAATGTCTGTTTTTTTTTTACATCACTGGACAGAAAACAGTTCTCTTCAATTCTGCACAAATGACCAAAACAACTGATAGATTGACATTGAAAATCTGAAAACAGAAATGTGCATAAAAACGACTTTTAAATCCATCAGTAGCCTAGGCCTTGGTGAGTGGAGACACAATTGTAGAAATATGTGATTATTATCATACTTAAATATCCTTGCAGTGTCAGTGACTCTTGAATGCTGCAGAGCTCAGTCAGTGACTATGGCTGATACATGTGCCAGAAGTTTGGAAATTTAAACATATTCGGGTAGGTTACAGACAGATAATAGTGGTCTTTTTTAGCAGGAACCCTGTGCTTTCCAATGGTTGCTGTTATAATTGGATAAATCTCTACTTGATATTTGGTGGAAACACATTTGGCAGTAATTTCAGCTGTGTCTCTACCATTTTTTCACATCTAAATTTGACAATATTTAACCATATTTCTTTACAAAACTGTTCCAGCCTTTTTAGGTTCTCTCGGAAACATTGATGGATAGCACACTGAAGGATTGCGAAGTGTTCCACTAGTGTTTGTGGATCCAGACAGGTCTATTTACTCAATTACTCACATTCTCTATATATCTTTTTATGTCCAAGATGTTTCCAAAAGTGCTGACACACTGCGTAAAACTTCTTCTGCTTATGAATTTAACAAAGACAATATTATTGTAAGAGACTGCTTTAGTTCCAACTTCCCATCACACAGACTTCAATCCAATGGTCTTTGGCGGATATAAAACTGTTATTGGCTGCCATTCTTTCTGTTTTTATGAATCCCTTAAAAGCAATAAAGCCACTATGGTGTCAACAACCTCAGATGGGTCGAGAGAGTTTCATTCAGGTGTTGTAAGCTGTCCACAAAATGTACAGCACAGCAATATGCTACATTTTATGATAGTTCTTTATGAGAATCTGACCTTAGATTCAAGGTATTAAGAGACAGACGAACGGTATCAACGTTTCTGTCTATTCTGGGCCATGGGAAAAAAATGCAATCTATAAGGGGTCAAAAACAAACAAGAGGTTCAGGAAACATGGTACGTATCCCTGCCTGTGAATATGTCCGTGGTCTGACCAACAACGTTTTATCATGCAGGTGCTGTAGATTGATACTTTTGAAAAACACCCACGATGCCGTTGTAGGTCTGGCTGTGACACTCAAGATCAAAGGGTGAAGGAGGGTCTGTTTTCCCCCGACATTACCAAACTTTCTTGAAAGATGATTCTCTCTTTGACAGTGACCTAAATGTAACCTCCTAGCAGTAATGAGGAAGGCTTTTGAAATGCTAATTCCTCCAGTCAATGGTATCGATCCAACAAGTCAATCAGCAGTGTTAAGACTGCGTCTCTCATGGGAAAGTGCCCCAAAATCCTTTCTCACTCTAGTAGACACCAATAACTTGGGGGTACTGAAGGGGCCTGTTTTGCCAGGGCTCACCTTCAATGATAGCTCGATGGCTAAAGTAAAGATGTGAAGCCTTAATTAAGATAAATGTAGCTTATTTTACTGGATGTTGAAAACCCAGTATGGTAGCTAGACTGTTTAACCTGTGAGTATGTGGGGCGCAGAGGTGTCAAAAGTATTCATAGTCATTACTCAGGTAGAAGTATAGATACTAGGGTTTAAAAATAATTTTGTAGAAGTTGAAGTATGAACTCTAGCTTTTTACTCAAGTAAAAGTACTGGTTTAAAACTACTTAAAATATAAAAGTAAAAGTAATGTAGGGGGAAATCATGCCATTAATGACAAAAGCTTAGGCCGTGCCAGGGGCCTATATTGCACTACCTAACCGCCACAAAATAATATTTCTCTAAAAGCCATAATGACTATAATTTTATATTAAGATGTTAATGTTGAAAAATCTGGGATGCATCTTTTTCAAATTAGACGGCGAGTTTTTCAAAGCCAATAGCTCGAAGTACTTGGGAGCGCAGAGCTTGCAGCGCATTCGAAAGGAGTTGATTTTGCATCCAACCATTTAGAAAAATTCTTCCAGGTACGGCCAGGGATGTAGAAGGTTTGGCTGGTCTTCCTGGCTACCTACCTCCTCACTGGTGCTTGGTTGGGACATTTTGCTTGGGTTTTCTTGAGTCTGCGACGTACGTCTGCTATTTCCTTGCTGGAGTGTGATGTGATTTGTGTAATGTGCAGGTGTGATGGATCGCGTACAAACCAATAGGGTGTTGGAATGGTATATGTATATACTTCTCATCCAACCACAAACAAATTCACTATATCCGGATGGTGCGATTTATCTGGATAGGTTTTTGTTGTCTTTTGAGTTTTTTTGAACGATGACAAGTCGGAATGAAAACAAGCCGAACTGAAATAGGAGTAACAAGGCTATTTTTTTAATGTAAGGAGTAGAAAGTACAGATAAGTGTGTGAAAATGTAAGAAGTAGAAGTAAAAAGTCTGCTGTAAAATAATTACTCCAGTAAAGTATAGATACCCAAAATTTCTACTTAAGTAAGGTAAAAAGTATTTGTACTGGTGGGGTGATTAGTCAGAGAACCAGTCTAGTGGCAGCATACAAACCGATTTTAGAAATTAACAGTTAGAGAAAGTCCAAAGCGCATGTAATTCATCAATTACTGTTACATTCCCCAAAATAAATACATCACAATGATGGCTGCTCTCAACCTGGCAAACTAACAATACTGACTCTTTAACTGCCATTCCAAACAATGCTTTCATAAAAGGCACATAACCACCATAAAACCTGAATGAACAATAAGCGTGTAGAGAAAATTGAATATATACGTAATCATAGTTTAATGAGGGATATAATTTTGGGTGCACTGCAAACATTGCGGGCAATACAACTGCTGTTTGTGAAACACCTAGACTACTTCTCTTGTCTTGACTACCTGCTCACTCTCTCACCTGGTGCTTTTTTTCTCCATCTGTGGCTTCTCCATCATGCTCTCTCAGTTGAGAAGTGGCCACTTCCACCCTCAGGTTATACTAACAATCACAAGCATAAAAAAATACTTTTGAAAATAAACAATGTTAATGTAAAGGGGAATCATGACTGGGATTAAACCAACTGTAATCAATATCAATAAATATTTATTATTTTTTGGTAAAGGGTTTAACCTGCAGCATCTATGTTTGTGAAGCATTCCTATGTACAATTGTCTCATGGCTGAAATGAAAATATTTTTTTCTACATCCTTAAATATTTGTATCCCTGTTCAGCAACTATTTTTAGCTGGTTACTTGGGCCTAAATCTGTCTAGAACAGTAATATTCAACTCTTACCCTGTAACTAAACGTGCCAGAGTCTGCTGGTTTTGCATTCCACTACCTTATCATTAATTGCACCCACTTGATGTACCAGGTGTAAATACGTCCCAAATTAGAGGGTCGCAATCATAGAAATGGAATATATATAGAAGCCTTATTGAAATGTTTTGCTTGGTCATTCGATTAGTACACAAAAAAATGGCGAATGTCGTTAGTTGTCACGGTAACAACATGCGTCAGTGGGGCTGTAAAGTGTGTCGTACTACTAGTTTGAGAGTTTCAGTTAAAAAAAATCTTCCTCTAAATAATTTCAACAAACCCAAAAATAAACTTCATTTCATTGATTATTTAGGACTTTTTTGACATTTATCAAATTTAATACTTCAAGAAATTATCCTATATTGCGTTAAAAAAAACATTAGACGAAGGACCAGGAAACAGAGAGACGCAGTTCAATAGCAAATGGTTTTTCTAAAATTTCGTAAAATATTTCATTACTAAATAAAATTCAGAGAACATTTGATGCGAGAAATCAACTGTGTAGATTTCAAATATTGGCTTTTTTACGAATATTTATGGCGAATCGAAAATATTCTTAAACGTTTTCGGTGCTGATTTTGTCAACTTTATAAGATAATAAATAAATACTAGAACTGCAAGCAGTTTTGGCGGGGTCCAAGCCGTCCCTGGCAAGTCCCCCCTGGTGCAAGTCGCCCCGATGACCCGCGGAGCCCACAAAAGCAGAATCTATAATATTGAAACCAAAGTCACTGTTCAGACTAGGCTGCTACTTTATACTGCGGCCAACAGTTCATGTAGCGCATTTGAATGAACTGATCTTTGATTTAATAAGTGTGCATTTAACAGCTATCGCCATCTGTCTCTTATGAGTAAGGTATCTACTGTTAATTGACTAAAAGCTGTGAAGTTAGTTGCACAAGCGCTATGTAGCTAAGCTACATGCATTAACATTAGTTAC
>JACXGM010020239.1:0-17921 GCA_016801145.1 Umbra pygmaea | reverse complement strand
ATGGTTCAATCTTGAAATACTCTCACAATTCTGTCAGCCACGGTCTCACGCAATCGAAATGTTCATTTTCTTATGCCTCGTTTTATACCCGATACGTCAGTGTTTTTGACAAGTGCGACACAGGTATCGTTCAATGTCACATGACAAAGTGTTTCGACGACACTTTGTCATGTGACCAGCAGTGTTTTTGAAACACGTTTCGATACGTTGTTCCGATGCAGTGAGTGTCGAAAAACATCGAGACAGTTTCGACACTTGAGTGTCGAGCGCCCATCACTAATTGTATCTCCTTTGCGCCTGTCTCTGGGTCTATTTACCCTATTATGGGAAGGAAACACGACAGAACGAACAACCTACTACTGAGACAGCGAAGGAGCTCTTCCCAAGCGCCAAGAGGTCGGCGTTCCGGTGGGGACCTAGAACTACTCAACCATCGAATCATTGACCAGGCGTGGGCTATGGGCTACTCCCCGGAAGAGGTACACTATGACACCGAGGGAGTAGCCTGGTTTGGTAGTGACTGGTTGGGGGAGGCTGACAGTTGCACTAAGGAGTTTGCTTTTCCGGAGGACAACGAGGAGTGCTTTCTACCGGAGGACGAAGAGGAGTTCCCTATATGGGAGAACAAGGGCAACAAGAGGGAGGACGTGCTCCAAGCCTGGAACTGTCTCATGGCCAAGATCCAGGGAGCCGTCCCACTCGGTAGGCCTCTCCGTAATGCTAAGGGGATACCCTGGGCTCCAGTTAATCTTTCCAGTCCCGTTGTTAGCTCTCCCGTTGTTAGCTCTCCCATCGCTAGCTCTCCCATCGCTAGCTCTCCTGTTGGTAGCTTTCCTGTTTTTAGCTTACTGGCTAGCAACCGTCCTAGCGGTGAGGGTAGCACCCCCCTTTCTGGCTCTCAGGCCGGTATTCTCCCTAGCACTCAGGTACAGGGTTGCAGCACTCTGTTACGGGCTCCCCGTCTGAAGGTTAGGGCCTCTGTTACCGCCCCTAGCACCCCAGTTGTTGCCCCCAAGGCTAGCTTACATAGCCCCTCTAGCTCCTCTAACACCCAGGCTAGCTTTCCCAGCACCCAGGCTAGCTTTCCAAGCACCCAGGCTAGCTTTCCCAGCACCAAGGCTAGCTTTCCCAGCACCCCGACTAGCTGTCCCCATGGATATCCATTATAAAGGCTAGATGACTTATGGCTGAGTCTCTAATGTCATCACCGGTGGCCATCTTGTCACAGGCAAGCTTGGTGGGCTCTATGATACCTAATGTAAGGTGAGTGATCGCAAATACTCTAAACTCGCTGAAATCTTGACGGATTTACAAACGGTTTAGTTTCTTACAAATGTTATTAACGTGGCTATTATTCTGGATGCTTTATATATAAAATGCAATTTTTTCAAAAAGTATGCAGTGTCATAACTACATCTCTGACATTTTTAACAAACCAAACCGTTTGAAAATCGGTAGAAAATTTAGCATGTTATGGTTATTTCAAAGTACATGCACCATTAACACATAATGTTATAAGTAAGCGAGCTGTCTGTGGCAAGATGGCCGCTAGGTGCAGACGTCGACCTCCATTGGCCAGCAGCGCTGACGAGAAATCTAGCCTTTATTATGGATATCTATGGCTGTCCCAGTATCAATGCTAGCTCCGTTAGACTTACAGGTCTAGCTTACAGGTTAGCACACCCGCTACCGTCAACGCTAGCTCTCCCCCGACTGGCTGTCAGGCTAGCGAAGCCACAAGCCCCAGCAATAACTGGAGTAGCCCCTTTAGCTCCCCTAGGCCTCCCCTTTTCTCCCATGTCAGGAATCCCATTCCCAGAATAGGGAGGGTTAGGGGTCTACAGAGGAGGCAGGAGGTTAGCCCACTAGCAGAAAGGGATCTGGTGGCCCTTGCTATTTCCCGGTTGGAGGGTCCGGCTCTGTCCTTCGCCCTGAGCCTGTGGGAGACAGACCACCCTTTCCTGAAGGGACACCAAAGCTTCACGCCTGCTTCAGGACATGTTCGGGCCTTTCCAGAAAATGGCCGACGTGCCACCTCTCCGCAAGATGGCCGCCTCTCCACCTTCACCGACACAGCCGGCAGCAGTCTGCCCACCGCCAGCGCCTCCGGCAGCAGTCTGCCCACCGCCAGAGCCTCCGGAAGCAGTCTGCCCACCGCCAGAGCCTACCTCCGGACCCCCTGCTCAGCCGCCGCTGACTTCCGGACCCCCTGCTCGGCTGCCGCTGACTTCCGTACCCCCTGCTCGGCTGCCGCTGACCTCCGGACCCCCTGCTCGGCTGCCGCTGACCTCCGGACCCCCTGCTCAGTTGCTGCTGACCTCCGGACCCCCTGCTCAGCCGCCACTGACCTCCGGAACCCCTGCTCAGCCACCGCTGACGTCCGGACCCCCGTCGCTGACGTCCGGACCCTCGTCCGGACCCCCGTCCGGACCCCCGTCCGGACCCCCATCCGGACCCCCGTCCGGACCGCCGTCGCTGACGTCCAGACCCCCGTCCGGACCCCCGTCGCTGATCTCCGGGCCCCGTCGCCGACGTCGCTGATGTCCGGACCCCCTTCGCTGACATCACCGCCGGACCTCCCTGACGCCCTGCTGGAGCCAGGGCTCCCAGACACCCTGCCACCAGGGCTCCCAGACACCCTGCCGCCAGGGCTCCCAGCCACCCTGCCGCCAGGGCTCCCAGCGACCCTGCCGCCAGGGCTCCCAGACACCCTGCCTGTGACAGGGCTCCACGACGCCCTGCCTGTGACAGGGCTTCCCGATGCCCTGCCTGTGACGGGGCTCCCCGACGCCCTGCCTGTGACGGGGCTCCCAGACGCCCTGCCTGTGACGGGGCTCCCAGACGCCCTGCCTGTGACGGGTCTCCCAGACACCCTGCTTGAGTCAGGGCTCCCAGACACCCTGCCGCCCTGGCCGCCTGAATTGCCTTTCCCCTGGCCGCCTGAACTGCCTTTCCCCGGGCTGCCTGAACTGCCTTTCCCCGGGCTGCCTGAACCTGTCCCAGTGACATTGCCTGTCTCCTGGCCTCCTGAACTGCCTGTCCCCTGGTCTAATGGATTGCCTGTTCCTTGGCCTCCCGAACTGCCAGTCCCCTGGCCTCCTGGCCTGCTTGTCCCAGAGCCTTGCCTTGTCCCAGAGCCTTGCCTTGTCCCAGAGCCATTGGCTGCCCCTGTCCCCGTGCCATTGGCTGCCCCTGTCACCGTGCCCGTGTCTGCCCCAGTCCCTGTGCCAGTGCCTGCCTATGTCCCAGGGCCCTTCTTTGTCCCTCCTGACCCAGGGCCCCTCTCTGTCCCTCCTGACCCAGGGCCCCTCTCTGTCCCTCCTGACCCAGGGCCCCTCTCTGTCCCTCCTGACCCAGGGCCCCTCTCTGTCCCTCCTGAACCAGGGCCGCCCTCTGGCCCTCTAGACCCCGAGCCCTCTGTGTTGCCCATCCCGTGTTGTGGGCTTAGAGAGGGGGCTCTGTCACAATATTTTGAGGGAGGAAAAGTGTCACACGCATCCCAGTGTGGGCTGTTAGACTATCCGTTTATGTTTGAGTTACTGCCCCGGGTGTTATGGTTTAGAATTCTGTCCTGTGTGTTCTAGTGTTCAGCTGTCTGCCCTATATGTTTGTTGTGTTGGTTCCCCCTGGTGTCCCTTCTGTGTCGTGCAGGTGTTTTGTTATATGATGTCATATTGGTTCCTTAGGTTGATTACTTCCCAGGTGTATCGTATTAGTCTCCTCTGTTTTTGTGTATTTAGCCCTTGTGTTTCATTCCCACCCCTGTCGTTCGTTAACCCTGTTGCGTTGCCTGTATTGTTGCATGTGTATACTGTGTTATTTCGGTTTTGCCCCAACGAGGCAGTTTTGCTTTACCAGAGTAATCTTGAGAATAAACTCTATATATTCATTGTATCTCCTTTGCGCCTGTCTCTGGGTCTATTTACCCTATTATGGGAAGGAAACGCAACAAAAAGATGTAATTTCAAGACTGAAAAGATGGTCATTTGAATTAAGTTATTAATTTATTTTTCAAAGTATGATATAAAAAATCTAAATATTGTACATTTTCATGTCATGCATGTTATATGCTTGTTTTTTCCAGAAATTCAAGTTGTTTATTTGTAAATTCTGTTATTTCACTCAATGACCTTGCCCTGTCATGTGGTCTTTGTGGCCTAAATATGTTTGTGACACCGAAGGCCAAATGGACTTGCGCCTAAAATGTTAAAATTCCAAGCCTGGTAATAGGTCTAATTACAAACAACGACAAGTCCATCTACAGAGATGAGGACAGCATGCTGACGGCATTGTGCGAGGCAAATAACCTCTCCCTCAGCATATATAAGAACAAAGAACTGATTATGGACTACATAGTTAACAAGGCAAAGCACTCTCCAGTCCTCATTAATGGAGACACATACATGTTTGACACAATGTGTTGCAAAACAGTTGTGATTAAAAATGCATTCCATGATTTTAGACGATATTTTGTATTATTTAGGCCTGTAAATGTGAATTTAGGCACCATAGAGTTCGGGACATAGTTTGTTTCCCTGAAGTGCCTAGGTTTGTATTTTCTCTCTTGTTCTCCTGTGTTTAGTTTAGGTTGTGCAGGTATGATGGACAGCTCTGCCAATGGGACTTACTATAGTCACACATTTGTTGTGAATTCCCTGCCTGACGCTCGGTAAGGGAATGCCTGCAATGGCCAAGAAACACCAACGGGTTTCAAGAAAACTACGGTAAGACGCTGATTGTGCATATAATATAGACAATCTACTACACGTACTACAGTGAAAGGTTTGATTTTAGTAAATATTATGAAAAAAAGATAAAGTGCATAATCAATAATGAACTTCTTTTAATAGCCTGATTTGCTCATATATTCTTGTCAGAAAATGCTATAAAACATTATTTCAGGAGATGTATTTTGACATATTCTATTACGATTTCATGTTGTTGTTAAAATCGGGGAGGTAAAGCCAGATTTGCTTAAAGAGATACAATGGAGAACTGAGAATTGACCAAGGAGCAGAAATGGCTAAACAGAGTATGCTACACTCTGCTGGTCTACCTGGTGGTTCCTCAGAGCCCAAACATGAGGATGGTCAGTAACAAAGAGAATGGAGGATTTGATTGGCCCCATAGAAATAGAATGTCCATTGAACTGCTTGGCATGGTTATTCAATTAGTGCACAACAAAATGGCGATTGTTGTCAAATAGGTTTAATGCGGAAGTAGGCCGCTACGCTATGTTTGCAATGGAATGGAACCATAAAAATGGCTGCCGCTCTGACCATTCTGCTACATTGATTTGAATTGGAATGGCCTTTCTATCCATTCCATTTTTATGTTTGGGCCATTGCCTGTCTGGTTAAGATAATAGATTATATTGATGTAAGCAGGGATTGGACAAGGAGTGGTATTTCGGAGTAGTAGAGGGAATAACAGAGCCTCTGGTGAATGATTAGAGCTCCACTGCTGAGCCAAACATCAGAGTAGCATTCCATTCCAACAGTACAGACTTCCTGGAGATTTCTCAGTAAGCCTTGGTTGAGTCCACAGCTTGAAAAAGCACTAGGAGTGTGTTTCCTTGACTGACTTTTCTCCCAGCTTTCAGACAACACTGCTTCTATGTTTACCATGCTGTGCCAAACTTCCATGCTGTTTTTCAGAGTTGAATCCCAGCTACCGAGGCGTTTTGCTGGATTCCCCGCTGTTTGGATTACCTTTTAAAGTACAATGGTGCAGAAACATTGATTCTTTGTCCTAGATATAATAAAACTGTAATTTTATGACATTGCCTTCGGAATGTTTTAAATGAGATTTAGATTTGAAAACAGATTGAATATTAAGTGTGCATTTTTGCATATTGGGTGTTTTTACATTCTTACTATGGGCGTCTAGATGTGTTCGTGTTCTTGGGCGGACCACATACTGTTTTTCAGTTTTAAATTCATAAGTCCCAAAAGAGTTGTCAACATCTGGATCTCAGCTCAACAACTTTCCGACGCGAGAGGTGGGGGCACTGCAGCTGTGGAATCCACCGAGCCATCAGGCCAGTTATGTACATATCTGTGGTCTTCCTGGCTCTACTCTCTGGCCATGCTTGAAATAAAACCTTATATTAACACTGTTAAAGCTATAGAGGCTCATTGGACTAGAGAGAGAGAAGCTGATTTTCATAACCTCTCAATACTCGTGCATGTTTCAAATGGTTGTTTTCTACGGTTGGTTTCATGACAATTTAGATTTGATTCATAAATAAGATGTACACGAATCTACAGCAATGTGTAGAATTGACATACTGTTGTTATTGGGTAACAGCTTGTTTACTGTTTTCATATCGCGTCTGTGATCTGTTCTTCAATGATCATCAGTCATGTTATTGTTTTAATTTGCCTGTGTTTTAGATAATTTGTTGATCTATCAAAAATAACAGATGTCTGATAAGCCTTTCGATCCCTGGAGACATTCAAACTGTGTTAAATCTGACATTGTATTGACATTGTTTTGACTTTACACAGAATGTACGATAAAGATTGCTTGGCTTCTATTTTCATCCAAGTGAATGTCTTCCACAACATTAAACATGCTGTTTCTACTTGGTAACCCTTGTTTCACTGTTAAAAGGGCAGCTTTGAAAGAGATAAACTGACATTTCTTTTAAAACTGAGGATTGCTTTTGTCAGCTGTGTGAATTATGGTGCGATTGATGTAATAGTAAGTATGCATAATGCTATGTATGTCATTAGATGATTACAGCATGTACAGGTCTCCTAAGAGGAAGTCCTGACAACCACTCTAAATTCCCCAGCTGGCCTTTCTTTATCCATGTGTTCTCCATGGTCTGAACGGATGTGGTCATTTTGGTGATGGCACAGGTATACTTGTTTAACCAAATAGGAGATTTTTTTCTGTGCTCACTCCTCTTTTCAGTTTACATGCTGTAACGTTTCCCTGTTCCTCTTCCCCTTCCTGGATAGCTCGAACTACAGCTTCCCTGGACTTGCCTGCTCAGAACTACAATTCCCATAACCCGGACTCAATCACCCTAATTCAGTACACCTGCTCTCACCCAGTCCATATATAAAGCACACACACACCATTTCCTCTTCGCAAGGTATTGTGAGTATTTGATTTTCTCCATTCTGAGCAGGCCATTATTATATTGTTATTCCGGTTTGACCTTTGCATTGTTTGTTTATGATTCTGCCTTGGATTTACCTCTGTACCTTTGCCTACATTTTTATAGTGTTATTCTGGCCTGACCCCTGCATTGTTTGATTAAGTATTCTGCCTTGGATTATCCTTTGTGCCTTCCCCTGACCTGTTGCAGCCTTGGATGGGTAAAACTTCCAGTATTAAATAAACATTGTTCTTTTTACTTGAGGTGAATCATTACACATGCCTTAATGTCATTCAGGCATATATAATCCACCAGGTGCCCTTGGAGGCTTTCTCAGTGAACTTGACACTATATGGTAATTTACTGAAGATAGCTTACCACTCATGTTACTGGGAATTTTCACCTTAATATCTGCCTTTTATCTTAATATCTGCCTTTGAATAATTTCTTTCCTCATCCTTATTTCCTCTTTTGACTGTTCCCTCTTACTTAAAAGGCAACAATGCAACCAATCACACATCAATGCCCGATCTGTTCACCAAGCCCTAAACACAGATTACTCTCTCTCCTTCAGCCCTACCTTTTCCCATACAGAAATGTAATACATGGCCATATATGGCCAAACAAATGAAAAATCTTAACATATATTAGAAAATATATGACCATATTTGTTAATAAATATATAAATACAGAAATCTAATATATGGCCATACATATGAAAAATCTAAACATATATTTGAAAATATATTACCATATATTTTGATTACAAAATTTGAATGACAAAATTAGGTAATATATGTCACATATATAAAAATGACAAATTTTTGTATATTTTGACATATATGTACAGTTCATATATGTGATGATGATTCCACCATATATGCCGATATCTGACATATAAGTATACATACTATACACATATGGCCATATATTAGATTTCCGTATGGGTTCAGCCCCTACCCATTTAGCCATATACCCAGATGCTATCACAAATATGTCCCCTACAACTTTCTTTTTCTATTTTGTCCTGTCTCCTATCTGCTAAATCCTTCTTCATCGTGTTCCTTAAACCCTACTTTATCACTATCCTATGACTGTGCCCTTTGTTTCCTTCTGTGATCCCCCCTCCTGTTTTGTATCTTAAAGTGGTTTTCCATTACAGGGCCGCACCGTGCAATACCACAGATATGACATGTTGTTCATCCAATCAAAAGATTAACAAAGTTGTACGCAAGTGTGATGGAACTGCGCTGAAGTGGAGTTGGTAATGTTAGACGTAACATGCGTTTGCCTACAGTAGGTACCAAAAAGAGAAAGAAAAACACATTTTTATATGAACAAACATTTCTATCAGGCTGTTTCGTGCTGCACAATTGCACCCTGCACAAGCAGAGATGTAGTGTGAGTGAGCCTTAAAAACATACGTTGTTAGCTAAGTTAACAGGAGCGGTTTAAAATTCCAGCACATTGCTGATGATGTTAAAGAGCCTGGGGGAGTGGGAGAGGGCTGCCAACAAGTGCCTAACAATCAGCTGCAAAGAAGAGGAGAAAACAACAAGACAAGGACATAAAGGCTCAAGGTAGAATGTTAGTCATGTTAATCATTATTTATTTCACCACACCTATTAATTTAAACTAGAATTACTTGTATTTTCAAGAAACTGCAATGTGATTGCTTTGCAGTTGTAGTGTGTAGTATCCCAAGAATGATGTCCTCATTTTCAGTGGTTCCCATACCTTCTTGGTTACTGTACCACCAGGGGTCCTAGTACCCATATTTGAGAACCACTACCAAGGCAGAAGTTGTTTGCTCAACAATTCTTTGTCACCCATCTGCAACTGAACAACTATTTGGACAAAGTTGCATTTGGAAGCCCAGACCTGAAGCAAAAATGTAGAAAATATTGCTGTAATATACAGTTTGCATGTGTATTGCCTGGGAAACAAATGGTAAAATCATGTTGTGGTTTGCACAAAACATATAGACAATAAAAAAATATAAATTAGTTACTGTTATTACAAATCATAATATGATTTTTCTCAAACTTTATTCTTGCACATCACAATAAGGAAGGTCACTGTACTCAAGTGTCCTCAAATCTCAAGATCTCAATTCAATCGTGCACATTTAGGATGTGGTGGAATGAGAGATTTGCATCATGGATGTGCAGCCAACAAATCCGCAATAATATCAATTAGGAGCAAAATCTCTGAGGAATGTTTCCAGCACCTTGTTGAATCTATGCCACAATGAACTAAGGCAGTTCTGATGGCAAAAGTGGGTCTTACCAGGTATTATTAGCAAGGTGTACAGATGTCAGTAGTCTAAAGCGCACATCAAGGAAAGGGGCTGTACTGAGGTGCACCACAGGCACTTTAATTAAATTAAAGTTTTTAAAAGAAAAAAATACAATTAGTGGCCACCAGGTGGCTCCGGTGAGCACATCCAAATTCATTGAAAGTATTGGTTAAAGGAGAATTCTGGGCGATTTCAAAATGTAGCTCTGTTCTTTAAATACCTGGAGTGCTGTCAGTATGGAGAATAACTCAATCTGTATTGCCAAAACCGTGTTATCCCACTGCTCCAGTTCACACCCTTTACGCATTTACAGGGGCAAGTTTTTAAACGTGCTTTGAGCCTCTTAACATGTTCGAAATGTCATTACTAGTACATAACCATAGGCAGTGATGGCTTATAGTGAACACAGCGAATCTGTCAAATCAGCCAGTATATATACCTCTGTTTATTTCCCGTTTTCCGGTAAAGTCTACACTAGTCGATTGTCGAAGTCATACAATCCATATTCCAAAACGTATTTCCCAAAACCAAAGATTTAAAAACTTTTACATTTTTCAGAGGGGACACCCACAGCCTTTGAAATTTCCAAAAATATGTTTTTGAATTTTCTGTCATTCAAGAAAAAAAGCTATTGAATTTTTTAACAATTATCAATATTTATTTTACAGTGTGTAATATGTTCTTTAATCACAGCAGGCAGAGGGTTCTTCCAGAATGGTCAGAATGAATGGCAGAGGGTCAAAACACCGGGCTTGGCAGTCAGTTCGTGCAAGCATTTGATACACAGGCTTGGTAGTCGGGACAAGCAGGGGTCGGTACACAGAAGATCTTACTGGTCTGACAGGCAGGAGTATGCTGGATCGGAGTCGGTTAAGCAGGCAGGCGTCGGTACACTGTCGAAATATAATTCAAAGACACAAAAGGAAAATCCAGGAGCAGGTAGAAAAATCCAAATACAAAAGTTCAGACCAGTTACTGTTAACGAATATATCCAAAGGCTCACTATGTGATACTATGAACAACAATACCTCACAATGAGTGAGAGAGATGTGACTGCTTAAGTACTGTCAGATAGGTGCACAGGTGTTAGTACTCTGGTGATTGTGACCGTCTATTGGGATGTGTTCATGATCATCGTGTTTTTGCGAGATAACGTTCTGGGCTGGTGCGTTGGTAAGCATAGAGGAGCCGGCAGATGTGACAAAGGGAAATAAATGTCTGGAGTTTACACTTAAATTTCAGAAGTTACTAGATTACAAATACAGTTGCCCCCAGCACTCTCATCCAAAATATTACTCCTTTTATGAAAATGTATCTAATGTTTTATTGTTAGACCTATGGATTATTTTTTTAAGGCTTTCCTTAAATATATAGATTTATCTTCACTGAAATATATATCCAATGTATTCAAAATAAATTTTACTCAAAATAATTTTGTGGTATTGTCTACACAACATTATTTCAGTTGTGCATTATCAGTGCCAGCCAGGGAAAGTGTTAGGGGATAAATTTGAAAAAGTTGAATTGTTGTGGGCTTTATGAGAAATAAATAACTTTGAGACATGTGATTTATTGATGGTCCCTAACCATAAGCAGGGTTTTGTTATAGCTGAGTTTGTGAAAACAAGACCTGATCATGGGTTTCGACCTGGGTTTCGTGCTGTTATAACAAATAATGTAATAGCCCACAAAATTATAGCTAATTTAATTACACACATCCAATTCCCTCAGCCTTAGGTTATCTTTCTGAGCCCTGGGGGTATTTAAAGTCTGGAGGTGAGGTGGAGACAGAAATGCATTTCCGGTTACACGGTGACAGATACTTTGAGTAAAGAGAAATGCTATTCATCAAAAGTGTCCAGAGTTCATATACAGACCATTTAATGTTACTGATTGTACTGATTGGTGAAGCAGTACAAGCGTGAGCACATTAGACTACTGACATCTGTACTTATTGAAGTGGCTGAATATTGTATATTGACAAACCATAAATACTACTACTGGATAATTGATAAGTAGTAACTAAAGGGTTGTCAAAAGTTCAACTTGTGAAAATATTCAATCATTATAATACTACTAATAATAGTGTTCCTTATCAGTCCAATATGTACTTTATACGCTATGCAAGTATTTGTATTTACAACCAGCAATAACATTGCCTTAAACAAATCTTGGCTGAGTCACCAGTTTAAGTTGAGAGTAATGTTATTCATGGAATTGTACAATTATGTCCCTATTTTACAAATAAAAAAGAGAGAATGTTGCCAAACAAAGACTCAACAAACTTACCTGAAACTCCCTTGTTATGCCTAAAAATATTGTTATGGAAATGTCCATTAGAAAACGCTTGGAACTTAAAAATGTGCTATTAATTGTCTATAATCAGCACAAATGCTTTCACTGCACATCATTCATAGTATTGAAATTACATAAAATATCTTTACAGTGATATATTGAAGGGGACAAATATTATTCTACTGGTTGGCCAAGTTCGGTAGACAAACACACACTGCATACATCTGCTGTCACACTCACTTGAACAGCGTAATTATTTTAATTAGGCCTTGTAGTTCTAATATGAATACAGATTCAGCAACAGGATAGATTAGTTCTCATCCCAAATGTGTTCAGAAACAGTTTTTGGGAACTGCTACAGGGAAATATACGGTAAAGATTATTAAAAAGGTGGGTAATGCACATCAACAAAAAAGAAGGAACGGTGCTCAACAGCGGAGACAACTTTTTTGCATGGTACTCCCACTGAAGTCAATTTTATTAATTGTAACTTGTTGTGTTTGCAATAATATATTCTTCATAATTAATTATTTTCTTGTCACAAAAAAATTCTAATCCTCATTCGGAAACATATAAACTATATGAAAATCCTGTAAGAACAATCTAGCAGAAAGACTTACTGGATTGGTTCCTATGCAGATCCTATACAAAAAAGCCCAAAAGATTCACCTATGTGTGCTATCGGATCCTATTAATGGCTTCACACGATCACTGTCATTACATAACAGTCATATTTTTTGCATGAACAGTCATATTGACAAAATCAATGCAGAAATTTCACAATTTCTGCCAGGGTATGCAAATTTATGAGCACAACTGTATGTAGCCATGCATCCGCCGCCACCATGTTGCGCCACAGACTGGAGTATTCAGACAAGAAAACATCACTTAAACGTATAACCCAGTTTAAATATTGAAATACAAGTTGAACCAGAATTTTCTTCCTGTACCCCGTAACATCATGCGCATACCCCACTTTGGGTCTGGGTTGGTGTGTGGGTTGGGGTTAGGTGTCAGATTTGTAATATTTGGCAAAATTTGCAACACAATGTCTAGCTGAGTGGCAATCGCTGCAGATCTGGGCAAGGTGAGATTGGAGGCACCTTTCTATAAAAATGTGTGCTTTGTGAGGGTGCGCACAATACTAATAATTTTTTACACAACACAAGATATCTGCACGTTGTAGGATGGTGCACATTAATCGCGGGTATTTTTGTTCTACCTGTCATTTTATTTATACTTACAGACGCTTGAAATGTGCAAGACTTTTTCTGGTCAGTTGTGGAAACCCATCCATGGCCAGATTTGGCCAGTCCATACCATCTCACTGCAAACTCACAGTATAAGCCTGCTGGCAGCTAAGCAAAAATGGAGGAAAACAAGTCTTCTGGATGACCTATCATCATTTCCTCCTTCCTTGCTCCATCTCTTATTCTCTATTCTTTGATAAAGGCACTTTTTAATAACGTCAAATGTAATCTCTTTCCTATAGCCCCAGGAAACTGTTTGCAACCTTTTCTTTTCTACCTTTTTTTCCACCTCATCCCCACTACTCTTCCCTCTGTGAAAACTTTCCATTAACTGCCTTCCGCCCGCTTTCTACAGGTAAAATCCAGCAAATATTACATTCTGCTCACATTACATGTTTCCTCCTCATTGGCCAGAGTGCAATGTTGTAACCCTAACGCAGAGTTACATTCTTCCATAATTCCTGTGTACCAGCATGTTTTTATGTTGCAGGTGTGATCGGGGCATAAATGATTACTTCACACAGCAAGTGGTACAGATAGCAAAAGGATGCCATATTTTGGCCCAGTCAAAGTGCCGCTCTATACTGACCCCCTACCTAATGAATTTATCATCTTCCCCTGCCCATTTTCTGAAAACTGTTTTAAAGAGTGTCTGAAATAGCAGTCATGTTTTATAGCACTTTGTTCTCCTTAAGCATTTTGGGCTGTACTAAAACTCTAAGTTACTACACTAAGACCCCAACGCATAACTATTTTCTAAAATGGCTGAGTTTTCCACCCTTGACATTTAATATACTATAAAAGTTGAAAGAAGGCAACTTGACTGTATATGTATGCTGTTCAGTGAGCCGCTGACACCACCCCATGGTTACATGGGAATAAGGCTGCCCTGTTGTTATACACACATGGACCTTGATTTAAATACTCTAAAAAAAATAGGTCCCTGGACATGGTTCGTTAATAGTCATGAACCAAGTCATAATGAATATGCTATACATGATTTGAATACACTGGCCTAAATATTCAGATTTTGACAGAAAGGGAGGTGATATGCATTCATTACTGATCAGAAGCGTCATGCCCATTGAAACTGAGGGGGCACGTTAATATTTCTTTATCAAACTTTCTGTTTTGCATGGGAATCCCACTGAGGTCAATGTTTCATTTATAAACGTGTCCTGTAAAAACAGACATGATACAAGAAATAAAATATCAAAACACTTTATAATTAAAAAAATCTAACCATGTTTTGTATAGTAAAATGAGAGACACAACTAACTTGCTAATATTGATAAAAAAATGACATGTTGATGTAAACAAGTTATCGAATAACATTTAGTGAAGTTATACACAAATGGACCATACCGGTAAATGTTTAAAAGAGCTACTGCAAATAGACACAAACACTTCTACAGCATTTACAATATGTACATAAATAGAATTAACAACATATGATTTGTTTACAATTCACATGCACCAGTGGAACCTGGTGGAACTTAATTAAGGATGATGACCACATGTTAATGGTGGAAATGGAATAATATTTCACATTGGGATAATTTAACTGCATTCCAATCTCTTTAGTCCATCTTCCTCAATGTAAGGTACACTTGCATCCACTGCCATTCACATACTGTAATCCATCTTAGGGTCTTGCAAGGAAAGACACCACCACCATCATCAGCTCAGGTAATATTTATACTCTCAATTAGTGTGCATTGAACATGACTATCAAGTTTGGGCTTTATGGAGAGAGTCTGATAATCAGGAACTGGAGTAGTGGCTGCTTTGTGCTATGGTTTGATAGATGATGAAGTTGATTAAACCACAGCCCAGAGGTTCTTGTGCTGTATTTATTTGCTAATCAAGGTCATATTAGAATTTTTGGGCCATGAAACTCTTCGCCAATTTAAGTGGAAATGTCTGGCGACACGTTACACTATACTGTAAAAAATGTGGACTTCTGACTACCACACCCATATTAGATTATTGGAAAACCCTTTTCAAAACCATAGGCATTAATATGGAGTACCGGTACATTCCACACTAAGGTACAGTAGACATATGTCTTTGACATTCACAACCACCAGATGGGGATAGCATGCAGGCAAACTATACCCTCTCAAAAAAATGAAAAATATTTTGTAATTGCTGTCCATATTTTATGTGTTTTTCTTGACCATATTATTAATATAGTTATTAATTGATTACTATTGGAGGTTTTGCAATAATCTTTCTCCTTTATTTGTAAAAGATAAAGTGAACAGCAACTTCTAAGTACATTCTGTCATACTGTATGACTCAAAGGATTTATCCTTAACAAAACATTGTATTGTTTGCTCTTAGTTCTGTTGTAATTGTATCCCAGCTTACTGAGATTCCACCCATGGCAGACATTGTTTCAAATCATTTAGAACAAGTCTTTACATTTTTAAAGTGGTTGGACAAGCTGTAAATCTATTCCCTTCATTATTTGGTCTTCATTCTTTTATTGTTCCAATTACGAATACAGGATCACAAATATTTCACAAAAACAAACTTTGTGGATAGAAAGATCGATTATGGACTAACATGTATTAAAATGGGATTACATTTTTGTAGATCTTTCACTTTCTTTGAGGAATTTTGTTTGATATAATACCAGGAACCTCAACAGCAGTGTTTTGTTGCCTCCAAAGCCTTCCTGTCATACTTTTCCTGCTCTGTTGTAGTAGTTGTAGGGTGGCATGTAGCAGGTGCCAAACCACCCAAACCAAAAAAAATCTATGTTATTGCTTATGAAGAAGAAAAAACAATTTCAGATCATCCTGTATAATTAGTATAGATACTGGGAAATTGATTTTCATGGGCGTGTTTGTCCCTAAATAAACAATTTTCTGTTTAAAAAGCAGTGTATCATGTTAAATAGACTATTGTAAACTATAAACATTGCTTGTCTTGTAAATAACTTAGTGCAGGATGTTTTTTTCAAGTTGGTCCATTAAACCAGGTTGTCACACGTTTTAAATGTCAGCCCTCAAATAACCAAAATATATGTCATCATCTATTTTTAGCCTACGCAAATCAAAGTACTGTAGAAGGTTGCTATTTTCTGATCCCATAAACATACAATAATTCTAGAATAACTGCTATTTTAAACTACAGTTTGAAATACATTTCAGACCATTTATCTGGACAGAAGACAGGTGTGCAGGCATTTGATCCAATCTTGAACCAAACCTAAGCATTATAATGAATGTTCGTGATAACACTACAATGTGTATGAAGTGGTGATCAGGTTGGGAACATTACCTACCTGGTACCTGAAGTGCATTCTCCTACCTCCGCCGCCAGAATTTGGTGATCCGCCGCCAACAGGACCTCCTGCTCCGCCTCCGCCGAGAGGACCTCCGGCTCCGCCTCTGCCGAGAGGACCTCCTACTCCGCCTCCGCCGAGAGGACCTCCTGCTCTGCTGCCGCCTGACCTCCCAGACCCCCTGTCGTCCGGACCCCCTACTCGGCCGTCGCTGCCGTCCGGACCCCCTGCTCGGCCGTCGCCGCCGTCTGGACCCCCGTCGCTGACGCCGCTATCCGGACCCCCGTCGCTGATGCCACGGGACCTCCGGAACCCCTACTCAGCTGCCGCCCGGCCGCCCGTTGTGTTCCCTGCCGCCCGGCCGCCCCCTGTGTTCCCTGCCGCCCGGCCGCCCCCTGTGTTCCCTGCCGCCCAGATGCCCCCTGTGTACCCTGCCGCCCGGCCGCCCCCTGTGTCCCCGCTTGCCTGGGCCCCGCTACACTCCCTTTCCCTCCACCTCTCGTGTCATTGTGTGTTTTTTTTATGTTTCAGTGTTTTTTGTGGAGTTGTCGCACCAGGTGTCGCTCCTTAGGTGGGGGGTTCTGTCACAATGTCCATAGTCTTTGTGCCTGTTCTGTATCACTTCATGGTGGTTTCTCCCTTATGTGTTTTGTTTGGGTTTTGTTTTCCCGCTCTTTGTGTCACATGATCCCATCACATGTTTTTGTCAGCCTATCAGTTCTGTTGTTTAGTCCACACCTGCACCTCCTTCCCTCGTTAGTATGGTATTTAGTTCTGTCTGTTTGGTTGTTCAGTGTGGTTCATTGTTCTTGTCCAGTTCCTCCTTGTTGTTTAAATGAATATCACACTTTTGAAGACGCACCTGCCTCCACTCAATATGAACTGTGACACATATGGCTATACATATGAAAAAGCTTAACATACATTCTAAAATATATGACCATATATTTTGATTACAAAATTTGAATTACAAAATGAGGAAATATATGTCACATATTGTAACCACCGCTCTGATCCCAGTTCGACGTTCCGAATCTCCAGAGTTTTGAGTTTACCCATGTCTCATCGCCTGAGGGCACACACCAGGCGATGATGGACTAATTTGTCTTTTTATTTCAGTTCCTTCGTTGCTGAGTCTATTGTGGGTTAGTGTTCCTGTATAAGACCATTCTAGTGGTCTATTTTGGTGTTATCATATTTTGAGGTACCGTGTGTTTATGTTCTAGCGGTTTAGTTAATTCAGCATCCTATGGTATTAGGTCCTTTCTTTGAGTGTTAGTGGTAGGTCTAGCATCAGACTCAACTACACGACTTGGGTACAGCCATGAGTGAAGTGCTCCAGGCCATTAGAAGATTGGAAGTGGTGGCCTCTCCGTCACCCCCTGATCACTCCAGCCCCCCTACAGCCGACGACTCTCAGCCCACTCCTACCATGGCCATTCGGCTGGCGCTACCAGAACGTTTTGACGGTAACTAGTGGTGCAACGGATCGTCATTGATCCGTGGTCCGTTCGGATCAATATCTTCGGTTCGGGACACACGTGATCCGCGGATTGATTACTGAAATAAAAAAGTTTTGCGCATGTTCAGTCCGCTCACAGCATGGTCATGGCGAGCGGAGGAACGGAGGAGCTTGGACGTCCCGCGTCATTTAAATCCCCTGTATGGGAG